>JAJSRW010001214.1:0-16932 GCA_022414725.1 Microglena sp. YARC | reverse complement strand
TTCTGGCCGTAACGTGAGCTTAGTTTGTCTCCTAGTTTGGGGCTGCGCATCTGTGGAGACATACTGCATGCTCTAAGTTGTGGTAGTGCGTTGTCTTTGCTGGTGTTCTGATCTATGTTTGCAAGTGGAAGCCGTCTACATACGTGGAGGTCGGATTCTCTGGATTGTAGACGTTGAGATGCGTGCGTGAAGACGTCTTCCTTGCTGCTGGTCGATGGTACGCTTGACCTATTCCTACAACTGGCGTCTCCTTCTCTTAGCATTTTGTTGATCTTTGGCATTCCATGTTCGGCGGGTTTTGTATTCTTTTGTGGTGTTTTGGTGGTGGGTTTGATAGGGCGTTCCCGGTGACACTACCGCTGTGGGTTTCGCAAACGACAATTTGTTTTTTGTTTTTGAATGTTTGGGTTCCTCTGGGTTCCTCCTCTGACTCCTGTACCCGGATGTTTCGAATAACTGTGAGTGCTAGTCGGCCGCAGCTGCACGGCGTCTAGATTGATTATGATGGCGGTCATCTTGGTTGTACCTTGTGTACATGTGGCGATTGCTACTACGACGTTCTCGCGTGCGCGGACGTCCTCCGAGAGTCGGTGCTGGCGAAGCTCGTGCTTTACCAGAAGGGCGTTGGGCGTGGTGTAGTAGGAATGTGTTCGTATCCGCCGGTTCCTGATGGATGTCATGGTCGTGGCCTAGCGGCTTGTTTAAATTGCGCTAGACATAGTGAGTTGTACGCCCGTTTTGTGGTTAAGTAGTGGGTAGGTGTTGGCTTACCATTGAGAGGTGTGCTTCCTGTCGTGTATCTCTGCGTGCGTGTACCTGCTGGGATCGGGTCCTCGATTGTTGACGTCTGGCCTCGTTCATTGCCACTAGACATGTAGGCTACTTCTTCGACGTCCTATCATTTTCAATCGGGCTCCGCTGCGTATCAATTCGTCACGACGGATCCGCCGTTGATTGGTAGCGACCTTTGCCTTCTGTACTCTTCTTAGTGGTCTGCAGCATCTCCTGCATCTGTGGCGGATGCCACGCTCGTTCCTCACACGTCCATGTGACGCCGAGTGTGTTCAGTCTGGTGTTTTCCGTCCTCATTTTTCGTAGTGCAATCGACTAGGTCCTTGGGTGTGTACTGTGGATCCGCTATCCATGTGTCGTTAAAGTGGGCACGCGCTGGTTGTTGTGGGATAGTGTGCCTGTTGATAGATGTCTCGTGTATTTGTCTCATGGCGGGTCTTATGGTTTCTTGTACGGACGGGTTTCTGGTTGGCAAGTGATATGGTGACACAGCAGATGGCTGGTGCGTGAGGAGGTCCTACGTTGGGGTCCGTCTGGTGACTCTACTGGGCAGATGACTTCTCACAGTGCGACGGCCCCTTAGACGGTGTGTGTCGCTATCTTTGACGTTCCTGTCGACGGGGTTGTTTACTCGTCTCATGTGTGAAATGTATCCTAGATATGAGACCTGCTGAGTTCTTGGACGGGCGGCGCGTGCATTGTCATCGCCGCGTCGCGATCCTTTGAGTGCTCGTTACGAGGGCTTCTCAGATGATTCTTGGTTGGATATTTTTTCAGGTTGGCTTCGTTGCGAGCGTGTGTAATAGTCGTTTGCGACGCGCTCATGGTCCGGTGAGGACTCTTCGTTGACGTGCGCAGGGTTTTTGCGATTGATAGTACGGTACGCGTCTCCTGAGAGATTGGCTGTGATTGGCAGCCTGAGACTGAGTCTCTTGTTGGCGTAGTGATCGAGTTCCGACATGGGTTTCTTTTCCTAGAGCGGCTCTTACGAGATGTTCACGACTGCTCCTAGGGCGATTTGCTTTGGGCCTCGAACTTGGGTCCTACATTTGGGAAGAGGTCGCTGTGAGGACGCTTTTGAGAGTCGAGTTGGGACTTGAATCGTGTGCGTGGTATGAGGAAAAATCTAATGGCTCTCTCTGGCTGCTTAGCTCGCGACTTGTGTGCCTGCGCTATGATGCGTGCATGAAATGCGATTCGACTTGGTTTTCTCTCTTCTCCTGATTTCGTGGAAGATGGTTTTGAGGATGGCGCGATCGCTTTTCGATGCCGAGTGCTCGGAAGAGAGTTGTGACGGGCACGCTGCCTTCGTTTATGGTGGGTGACCGTGGATGTGATTTCAAACCCGGAAGTCATGGATCGGAATGACGCATGTGCGTTGGGAACACGTCGGCGTGCGTCTGTGGAGACGCACCGATGAATGTTTTTTGGAATGAGTTTGTTCGTCTTCTATTTTTCTCCCGCGTCGTGTGTTAGAGTCGGTTCGGGACGCGTTCCCTCTTGTGTCACGAATGACCTTTTCGCGTCCGTCTATTACGAAGTATCCGCCCATATCGTATGGGCATTCTCCCTCGTGCTCTGTAATGGTGGGGCTTTAGGCCCTCTTAGAGAGCACGCTTTGGAGTGGATCATGATGGGTAGAATCCGAATGTGCACGCGTTCGAAGTCTCGTGTCTCGTCGTTGTTGTCGAGGGTCCGATAGACACAGTAGATTGTCGCGGATGTGCGGTGCTGCGAAGATGTCCGCGAGATGGAGAGTGCTAATCGGTGAGGGGATGCCTCCAGAATAAGAGAGCTGTGTTCTCGAGATATAGACACTCAGACGGATCGCGTACGTAGTGGAGATATGAGTCTCGGGGAGCGTCTCAGCGCTATGTTGTGTGGATGCGATCGTCGTGGACGTGTGGAGTGTTGCAGGTGTGTAGCGTAGGCTGCGGGGTAGCGCGCGCGTACGAGTGAATCGTCTCCTCCTGCCATGTGATGTTACCACTATGGACTGGTGTGAAGATGCTCTCATTTGTGGTACTCTGTAGAGATATAGAGAGAGATATATCAGGGAATCGTGCCAGGATGAGAGCTCATATGATCTGCTGCGAGAGAGAGGCGGAAGGCGCGCGAGAATTGCTCTTATAGGTTACGAATAGGATGATCGGGCCGTGATTAACGTAGGGCGACACGCCTTGGGGTTGTCGAGTTCTGAGAATTGGATAGCCTGGTTGGCTCTGAATAGGCCTCAGAAGATATAGATTAGTGCTGATTTTCTCGAAGATGGCTGGTTCCTTGAATTGCGTGTGTGTCGCTTCGAAAGGGTGGCGCGCGTCGCGGTTATACTGACCTCTGAAGACGCGCGTTCACGAGGGACGCTTTTCTGCGCTCACGCATGCACACGCTTTGTTATTCTCTCGCGCTCGCTATGTTCTACATTTGTAGATGTTTGTATTTAGGGCTGTCAGAGGAATAGAGAGTTCTTTCTTCGGGGGTAATTGATTGTGCTGTTAACAGACGGCGCGCACAACTGGGGCCGGTGTCGCACGTTTCATATGAATTGCAATCTGAGCTTGTCCGTAGACCGGTATAAACGAAAAAGTTCCCCGCGTGTGGCCTTATCGAATCCTCCTTCTGCTTGGTAGACTGTCTCGATGATCTGCACGAGCTTTGTGAGCTGCATCCTGCTCTTCTTGGTTGAGGTCTTCGCTGCTGAGTTGGTTTGAGTTGAAGATGTTCATGTCCAGCGGTTGATGAGGTCGCCTGGGGATCTTTGGCGAGTTCCTTTGCAAGCCATCTTTGGGGTCACAGCGGTTGAGAAAACATACGCTCTGCCAGTCTGATTAATAGGTTTTACCTAGTGTTGCGGTGGCATTGGCATTTTTAGGTGTACGTTTTTTGAATATAATAATAGTAATAAAAAATGGGGCGGTTAGATAAAATGGCATCCCATCGACACAGGCGTCCGCAAAACAATGGTAGTACTCACAGAAGACATGGTTCAAAAGAGATGATGAAGATAAAAAGAAGCACATTCGAATGCGGAAATGAAAGTTTTTTTACCTCAAGAAAGAGTTCAGGGACCAGCAAACCGGCATCGTAAGCGAGCGGCTAAGAAAATTTCTTGGCCGCTCTGCCATGATATGCGAAAACAATAAACGCTCTAACCCATGCCAATCACGGATGACGATGGATGTGCCTAAATCCATAACAGTCGGCCATCCTCGGCAATCAACGGTGCCTGTAAAGTCAATTTCCGAGGAGCAACTCCAGTGTTGCAAGTTCCTGCAGCTCTGCATTTCAGGTTGCCATTTCATGGCATCGGTAATTGGTTGTAATTCTGACATTTCTAGTAGACCATCATTTCCAAATGTGTTTGCCCCTATTTGGCCGGGTTTATAAGCTCTTCTGCTGAGGTTTTGAACTCTGGACGTGCTTGTCCTCCCACGCGGGTGTGCATTCGAGGGATGAATCCATTTACACTCAACAGAATATATAAAATGAAACGTCTTGTGCGGTGGTGTCTACAACAATAGATTTTATAAAATCCATTAACACGCAGACCGACACGGGCTGGATTATTGGATATCGTGGAACGTAAAGCTCAAAAATATTTGTAGTGAAAGCAAGGAATAGATATATAGATAGAAGAGAGATCAGAGTGTCCACAAATTATTTGAGAACAAATGGTATAACATAAATACAATATGGTCACTGAATTCGCGAGCAGCGAACCTCGTCCAAGGGAGTCCCTGGCATCTGCTTTGGTTGTAGCAAATCTTCATTATTCTTGTAGTGTTGGCGTCAGTGATTACCCTGATCACCAATAACTGCCGTAACGTTTCCTCACAGTACATCCGAGAGCAATTTTTCAGAAGGAGATGTTCCTCCTCCGCCTGCTTCAGAGCCTCCTCCGCCTGCTTCCGAGCCTCCTCCGCTGCTTCCGAGCCTCCTTCACCCGATTCCGAGCCTCCTCGCCCGCTTCCGGATCCCCCCCACCACCAGCCCAGTAACATCACCGTGCACCAACAACAACACAAAACAACAATGGTGGTGGTGGTGGAGGCAGCGGCAACGGAGGTTGGGGGGGAGGAGGGAACACGCACCACACGCACACGGAGAACATACGCTACTCGTATCCAAGCGTGTACGACGACCGATACCACATTCCGCGTTCCGCGTTGAGCTACGTTGACCCATATTACTACTTGGGCCTCCGGAGCCTGAACAACTCATGGCTCCCTGGCGGAGGAGCCGCTTGTCCAGAGAATTCTCAACCAATTCAAACAGCAACAACAACACATCAACAACAACAGCAACAGCAACAGCAACAGCAACGCAACAGCAACAGCACCAGCAACAGCAACAGCAACAGCAACAGCAACAGCAACAGCAACAGCAACAGCAACAGCAACAGCAACAGCAACAGCAAGCAACAGCAACAGCACAGCAACAGCAACACTTGGCTAGCTATCGTGGCCGTAATTGCGGCCTTGAAAAATAAGTGTCTGGACGGACTTCCTATCGCTGGTGACTGCGTATTGCGCGCTCACAGGTTTGCGTCGTGTTTTTCTCATAAGGGTAAAGTATAGACAGCCAAAGTTTCCTTTCGAAAATAAGTAGGGACCTTGCTTTTAGACATTGCCGATGCACTTCACTGCATGGTCGCCGTGTGACTCGGCATGATCCGCCGTCCGTTCCTCGAAAAACGAGTACACATTTTAATTTTTTCATAAAAAACTAGTGTAAATTGGTCCACCAGATCGAAGACAAAATCCACAATTTTTCTTTTCAAACTTCAAAAACGATATCCGATTCGACATCTTAAGTCCCAACAATGAAAACGAACGTATCTACATTATTATCGTTTCATCATCAATCACGTTTCTCTTCCTCTCAATGTTCAACTTAGAGCACATGGTCAATAATTTCTGTAAGTGGGCTTCTGATTTGACATGTCGACACAACATGTAAGCATCCAGGACCCTCTCCATGTACTTTGGCAACCCGGAGCACAGTGGTGTACGGAGAAAACCTCTTTTTTGCAAAACGTGCTTTTTACGCAAATTGGAAACAATGAACCCCGTGTTGTCCAACATCGAGTCCACGTACATGCTCTCTGTAAGGTCCTTCCTTCCGAAACAATATGGAGAAACGGGCACCAACGGACCAGTAAACATCGTTCTCAAGGAGCTTCGTCATCGAGAAAATACGACCCACCTTCACTATACCAGATACAGCCCCGGTTCGCAACGTCGTAGTCGTCGTATTATTTCTATCAATTGCGAAATACTTTTTCAGATAAGATGTGTACAACTTCTCATTGTTATAACTGTTGTATGTCGGCTGCTTCTTAATGAAATCTCTGGCCTTCAACATGTCTTCTCTAATCGCTCCATTTGGCACATGATTGCCAACTTACCCATGGCAAAGAGACGTTGTTGCGGATCATTAGAAATAAGGTAATCTCTTCCTTGCTTTTTGCGCTCTTGGGGTTGTTTGAGCATGCCGAAATGAGATCCGTAAATGTTGATATCAAACATGTCGGTGAAATTACGTTTGAAGCGTTGATAATGGTAATCTTTGATTGATTTGAAAATTAATACGATGCGATCCAAATCATTATGCAGAATTTCGCCCATTGAAGTTCAGATTTTTCAACGTCGATGGTCAGAAGAGTAGTTGACGTTTAGCAGTCCCGACCTGTTTCGGGTTGCAAACATCATCCCCACACATCTGGCGGATGTAATCGATCAGACCGGTAAGCATAAGCTAGGCTCGGAAGGTGTTTAAAAGATCCTTGCAAGATTCATTACCCCCGGCCGCAAGCATATCCCACATCAAAGGTTGCAATGATTTCTTACGCGGTTGCACAAGAAGTCAATACTAATATCCATTTGTATGTTTTATATTGGCATTTGAATGAAAAAAACCTCCCGTGATTTTTGACCACTCACGGCTCGTCACGGCGGATCATGTCGAGTCACAAGGCGACCACTCTCGTCACGGCGGATCATTGTCGAGTCACACGGCGACCACTGGGCATGCATGATGTTGTGGCCGAGCCGCCACCGGACCTCAAGCCATCGCACGGCCTGTTCTTCACTTCACTTTCGCCAAGTTTACACCCCTTATCACCCCGTATTTGACTTTCGTATCGATTCTTCCAGTCTCTTTCCACTCGGTTCCCTGTTTTGCCCACAAAGAACGCCTTGACCAGCTTCGTGCTGAAGACTGAAGCTTCACCATAGTGGGACTCTTTCCACCGTAGACCTTGAGGTCCCCGATCCACACCGCGTCCGAGACGCCCCCGTCATCCCTCCACCACCTCCTCTAGCCACTCGGTCAGGGGGTTGGCGCAGTCTGCAATACCAGATTTCCACTCGGTCATAGAGACCGGCAAGTTGTCGAAGATGCTGGAGCGCCCCGGTCGACGAAAGTGCTCGATGAGCAGCTGCGCCAGCTGCAGACCGCCAAGTTGGCAGGGCATCTGCAAGGTCATCGCGGCGCTCAAAACTCGTGCTCGCCCTCAGGGTGTAGCACAAAGTTGGATCGCATTTGTACCTACGACCATCCTCTTGACGAAAGCGCTGTCTCCTCCGTCGAACTTGGGACAATCGGCCTTCGTTGAATACCATAACAATTCCAGCCTGCCACAAGAAGTCGAATGAGTTCCCATTGCCACATGAGCGCCCGCTCGACACGTCATTCACCCTTCTCCACCCGCAATGCGTTTGATCAACGCCTCGTCTAGCGCGATATTGGGTTTCCATTTCTTCGGCCACCAGTAGCTCTCACGCCCTTCATTGGCTTGAGACCCGCGTCGTGGTCATCAACGACTCCTGGCGAAAGATCCCTTTGTTATAAACTTTGTCCCATTGCTGCTCCCGTTCTCGTCGAAGAAGCTCCCCAGTAGGGCCATAAGTGTGCTCTTGCCGTTGTCGCCCGGACGTCTTGTCGGTGAAGGCGAGGAACTTCTTCTCCTTGCGGCGACCGGACAGGAGCCCCGCGAAGAATGCGAGCACGACGTCAACGCTCCTCGTCCACAGGCATGACTTTCCTCAAGAAGTCATCTAGCTCCTCCTTGCATCGTTGGAGGTGGTGGTTGTCCTCTCCCCCTGGTAATCCCACTTTGCGCACCTACTAATGTTGTCGTCATCTCGACGTTTCGGAAACACTACTGTGTCCCTCGACGAGCTGTCGAAGACGCCGTTGTTGACCGCAAAAGAGGTCCGGGTTGCTATCGAGCTTATCGACGAATGTCTCGTCCAGGACGAGAGATGCAACGGATTGAAGGAACGCAGAGCGCCCCCGCACCGTGTCTAAAAACAACCGAATCTTCTTGTTTATTCTTCTCCGAAGGGAATTTGGAGTTGAACTCGGTTGCGATTGCGTTGGTTATCTTGGTGTTGCTGCAGTTCGACCAGCGATTGGTAGCGGGGTCGCAGTAATACATGTCGCCTACACATTCTTTCTTCTTGACCTCTGGCACAAACTTGATTCGTCTGAAGAATTCTGGGGCGGCGTACCGGAACTTCTCCGCAAGCACCATCTCTGTGATGGAGGACGTCGAACAAAGAGTCCGTCATCATCATCATCATCGTCCACCTCCATTCCCCCGCACGTGAATGTTGATGGTATTGTTGACCAGGAAGATGTTTTTGCGTGATGCCGTACGTGTTCTTTGCGTGGGACTCTTGAGCCTTGAAGATCATGTTATTGATTGCGTTGATGACATGCTTGTCTAGGATCTTGCACGCGTTGCAACGTGATGGATTGCACGTTTACATATTGGTTGTCCACTTCCAATGTTCATGAATGCAATGTGCACGTCGGTGCTCTTCACACAATGGCACTGCTAATTGTTTTGCCATCCATGGTCCGCAGCTCGCATTCGTAAGGTCCTTTGTCGATAGGTACGTTTCTTGATGAACCCCGGGTCTTCGTGGATTGGGAACTTGTCGATCAACGATCCATAAATATTTGTCATCGACCTCCACCATGTATTGCTTCTTGTGATGGCTCCTTTAGCCCCGTTTTCCCAGCTTGAAACTCGATGCTCTCGTTGACGACATCCAACATAAATTTTGTCAATGTGCAAGTGGATTAGCTTTAACTTGAGGTCGTTGATGATGCGATCCTTGTCGAGTTGCACGTCTGTTATTTTTTCTTTGTTGTTGTCCCATTGTCGGACCCATTCGGAGTACCCCATCGGGTCATCCTCCTTGGCAAGGAAGAAGAGGGTCCCTAGAGTGATCTTTGCGGCTTAAGATTGGCCCACACCTTTTCGTGCATGGTGTCACAAGAACTTTGAGGGGCATTTTTTTTGCAAAAAGCCTTCCAGATCTCTAGGCGCTGAGTGTCGGTGCCCGTGTCCACTGTGTTCTTCAACGCCATCCCGATCTTCAGCCATGAATCGTATCCGCTGGCTCTATGTGCAATCGAGTATGTCCACGAGATTGTAGAGGGATTCCACATCCATTCCATGATGCGAGTCGAAAGTCTTCTTAGGCTCCGACAAGTTGTCGTCACCACGGATCACCATTTCCTCCTGACCATGTTTGGTGTATGGGCTGTGCCCCCCTGCGGATGCACACGGATGCTCAGATTCTGCACGAGTGTATCGAGATCCATTTGCTGCACGTCACGTTTCGCGCGACCGAGCCTGCGGCAATATCAAATTGGTACCAGGCAGTGACTGTCCACGGGTGGGACTCATCCGGTTTTCTTGGAGCCGTACAAAACCATCTGCCACCCCATTTGATCACGCTTTCGTCATATATCTTTCCGGGATCCATTTCGGACAGTCCAGGGATGCAAACGGTGCTCCCGTACGCCATGTTTTTTCGGTCGCATCATTGACAAAGTGGTCCCTGATGGCGAGTTGGATCTCTGGGTGCGTGATGACATTTGGCATGACCACGTGTAGTCCGTCTTTGTACATCCCGACGTGTTTCTTGTCGCGTCTTGGATTTGGTTTCTCGAGGTATCACGACGTCCATGGTGCTGCTGGTTACAAAGTACTTGTGGCCGACAGCAGCGCGTCCATGAACTTCTCGATGTGCTTCTGTGTGTAGATGCGCTCAGGGGCCGCCTGGCCGCATGTCCAAGTCAACGATGACGGGCGAGGTATCTGTGTGTGCCTCGACGATAGACAGGGGTTGGTCGGCATCCCTGAGCGCGTGCACGTAGGCCTCGCGGAACGCCTGTGCCTGAGGTCCACCATCAGGGGATCGCGAACGAACCGAACATAGGGTTCCCCCATAGCAACCGTGGTGTTGCCTCTGTGGGGGCAGGGAAGTTCTTGACATGTGGCCGCCGCCAGAATAACATCGAGTGACTGCATGTCAAAGTGATTAATAAACATCTTGCGATTCGTCTTTAAGTTGTGAAAGAATGGGCGTTCCTTCCCGACACTCTAGCCTGATATACCAGCTAAGGAATCCCAATTCCGCTCCAAACCATGTTTCGCATCCAGTCAAAATATGCCGGGATGCAGGAACCCATTAAATGAGAAAATTACATTCTTACATCTTACATTCTTACGTTAACAGAATCCTTCTTTCTTAATGGATAGTCATCAGCTTAATTCTCTGCTCCACCTATTGTGTCCTGTGTAATAACTCAACGTAAGAATGTAAGAATGTGAAATGTGAAATGAGACATGAAGAAATTGAGAAATTGAGAAATTGAGAAATGAGAAAATGACATTCTTACATCTTACATTCTTACATCTTACATTCTTACGTTAACAGAATCCTTCTTTCTTAATGGATAGTCATCAGCTTAATTCTCTGCTCCACCTATTGTGTCCTGTGTAATAACTCAACGTAAGAATGTAAGAATGTGAAATGTGAAATGAGACATGAAGAAATTGAGAAATTGAGAAATTGAGAATGAGAAAAATGAGAAAAATGACATTCTTACATCTTACATTCTTACATCTTACATTCTTACGTTAACAGAATCCTTCTTTCTTAATGGATAGTCATCAGCTTAATTCTCTGCTCCACCTATTGTGTCCTGTGTAATAACACCGTTCAACGTAAGAATGTAAGAAATGTGAAATGTGTGAAATGAGACATGAAGAAAAGAGAAATTAGAAAATTGAGAAATGAGAAAATGACATTCTTACATCTTACATTCTTACATCTTACATTCTTACGTTAACAGAATCCTTCTTTCTTAATGGATAGTCATCAGCTTAATTCTCTGCTCCACCTATTGTGTCCTGTGTAATAACTCAACGTAAGAATGTAAGAATGTGAAATGTGAAATGAGACATGAAGAAATTGAGAAATAATGGGCATTCCTGCACCCGGCCGATTTTAACAGGGTTACTAACATTGTATGGAGCGGGATTTCGTGATTCCTTGGTGCTGATGTCTCAAGCTAGCGAGTCTTTCCGGAGACTCTAAATTCTGAGTAGAAATTTCAAAAAATCCGCTGGGAGGAAGGAACGCCCATTAACTCTCACTCACCCAGTATGGCTCGTACCGCGGACGCGATGGCGTGTAGTCATCCAGCACAGTGATCAGCAGATCCTGTGCCTCATGCGCCTGTGCCCTGAACATCGGGTGCCGCACAACTAAACTATGCGTCCAGCGCTGTAGATGCCATATTGGGCGATGGCCGGAGTTTGCAGCAGGTCATTGAAATCCATGTCGGCTGCCGCAGGTGCTTGGCAACAGCCACGCAAACACACGCGTGTTGGGGCAGCAGCTGTTGTCCACCAGCTCCTCCCAGTGCCAAACTACTGCATATGTAAGCTTATCGAATGGCATGCAGGAGTCGTCGATGTCGAGCGGCGGTGGTTCCGCTGCTGCAGCTGCCCGCACAAAGAGACCGTTGCAGTCTGTTGCATGATCCATAGATAACGCCGCCTGACAAGCATCAGTTGCCATGGGCTGGGTGACACGTGGTAAACAAAGTCCAGTGCCGTCCGCAGACCACGACATCTCCATCGTCCCCAATCGCCAGCTTCAGATCAAAAGTCCTGAGTAACCCAAGGTCGACTGGCAAGTCCACGTTGGGCACGGTGATGCTAAACATCGCCTCATCTCCGCTATGCTCTCATCTCCTTGTGCACAGCATCAAACAAGGTTGGGTCAGGTTCGAAGAAAGACACACCCCACTGCGCTTGGCTGTCGCCTTGAGCATACAGTTGTTCTCAATAATTTTGAGACACCCTGTAATAATTTGAATGATATTATCCCCCCTGATGAATCGTTCATTCTTCGGGCAGGAATGGTCGCATCAAAGTGCCATACACTTACAGTTGTTCTTAAATAAAGTTGAACACACCTTATAATCATCCACCACACGCCAACTTTGAGGCTTCTCCGAATTACCAACCGCAAACTGCGGAAACCTGTCGCCTCCTTCTCGTCCAATCGCATAAGGGAGGTCCACTTTATTTGAAGAATTTGTATTGATGACTCGATTTGACCCGCACGAACATGCGAGTAACATGCACAACATCATCATCATCGGAAAACGATACGTAGGAAAGACTTCCTGGTAAAGGAATTGCTCCGCCCCACCTGAAACTGCTCGCACGCGGAGATTATCAATCCGACTGAGATGGACAAACAAGAATACGCCCCCAGAGAGCATCCCGAGCATCCCACACATCGCAAATCACATAGAGTACGCTGAGGAGATCGTCGACGACTTTCTCGCAAGGCAGAAGAAATGAGTGAAACAGTTGAAGCAACAAAATAAAGCAAATGCATCCTCTTTGAAAAACTGCCACATTTACAACAATCGATGGACGAAGCACGAATCGATCAGATATTTGTTCATGAACGGGCGATTTCTTAGGGCAAAAATGGTGATGGTGATACAAATCCCCTTAGTAGTGCCACCCTATCTCATCATGAGCGTCGACTATATATTTATCTTCAGGAGATATCGAGAGCACTCGAAGCGATTGTACAATTTATACGGCGGGATATTCCCCACGTTCAATCTTTTTTTGCGAAGCGCTCGACAAGATTAATAATGTCCCGTTTGCATGCTTGGTAATCAAACTACACTTCCCACTCAGACGACAAAGTGATGAATCTACATAGCTACAGAATGGCCCAACGTGCGCGTCATGGTCCGGATGAAGAAAGCGTCACTCGACGTCATAGGGAGGAGGCTCATTCGTCGTACCTGGCATCCGACCCGGGTGATGCAGTGTCTGGACTTTGAGGATGAAAGAGAGATCTTCGGTTACACTTTTCACAGAAGCCATTTCTACATTTTCTGAGCATTAAACCGGATACTGTCTTCATCATCGAAGGTAAAAAAAAAACAGTTGTTCTCGAATAATTACTTATTCGCGATCCCCGCCCATGCAATCCTTGAGCACATGACGACCTGGGGATTGTGATGAGGAGGCGGCTTTTGGCGCTGGATCTCTTTGTGCTCGATGTACTTGCGGTACGTGCGCTGGATCTTGCGCGCCGAGCACCACGCTCGCAACCACTGGGACGCTATGTTCTGTACAATGTCCCATTCAATGATTGGCGAATCCATCAGATGCCACACAATCGATACTGAACTCATCCAACTCAATGAACAGGCTGCTTAAAATCTTGCGTGTGAGGGTAATGTAATCTACGGAACACCAAGAAGTGTACGGGAAGACGGCTTCCAAACCAAGAAACATGCCTTGGAAGCGGGGAATAGCATGTGTATCCGTCCGGCTCGGTTCTGTTATCAGATGGTTGATAAAACAGCTTGGCGTGGTTTCCGTCTGTGAAGTCTTTGCAGTCATGTCAGTTGACATTGGCAGACCTGTTGTATTTCGTTGTCCCACGATTGAACGGCGAGCTTTGCAAGTACCTTCCAAACGCGCGCCATGGGCGGAATGAGTTCTCTTGCGCGATCGCAAAATGGATCCGACGGAATGCCCGAAGTGTCATTGGCAACATCGTTGTATAATTCAGTAAAGTTTGCCATTGTGTTTGTGGGTATTTGTGGGTATTTTGTAGATGGTTATCGGTTTCTTTTATGACAATTCAGTCAATTTTTTTTTCACATGCGGCTACATTTATTTCCATCTGATATATGTTTCATTTTACTGTTCCGCCGACTGTAGACCATTTCATAGACTCTCACCCTTGGGTGTTGGTCTGGCTGATAATAACGTGGTGATCTTTCATTTCATTATATTCCCTATAGAGTCTGTTTTGACATGCAACATAACTCGGGTTTGTGATGACATGTCGCCATTTTTTTTGTATAGTTCTTACTGCCATGTATCTGCGTATGATATCATATATGTCTTGGGAAGATAGCAACAAATTGGGGTTAGTGCTCAATTCATACCAACACCAAGGTTGGTCGGGATTGGCTTGTACAATATCCCATGTGATATTTGGGTTTCTGCTCAATCCAAACCAGTCCCATTGTTTGTCGGGGTAGGCTCGATTATATCCCATGTGAATGTTGGGGTTCTGCTCAACTCAGACAAGTCCATAGTTTGTCGGGATTGGCTAGGATAATGTCCCATGTGATATTGGGGTTTGCGCTCAAATTATCGATCAGTACTGCATCGAGACACATAAAACAATGTGGATTTTCTAGGAAGAAGGCGTTTCCCACAGTTCTCTACGGACATTCAAAAGAAAATGTAGAAATGTTTTGTGACAAGTACAGAGAAAGCTCTAACGTTGTTTGTATCGGACGAAGCAGCGATTTTACGCTGGAGAACACAGCAATATGGATACAGCAAGATCGGTTCTCGATTAACTACGAAGACAATGATAAACACCGTCGTGGGGGGCGTGTGAAGTTCAACTTTATTACTCGCTATTTCATCTCAGGGAATAATAGATTATCAGTTATTGAGAGCACAATTGTAAAAAATAAGATTTCATTAAATTCTCTTTAAAGTTTAGGTCATCCAAAGAAAACCACGATCGTCATGGATAATATATTCGGTTTCACCATTCTTCAGAAATCAAGGATATATCCGAATGCAAAGGGTGGAAGCTTTTGTACACCCCTCCTTATTGCCCCAGAGCTAATGCGATTGAACAAATATTTGGAAGCATGAAGAGACCATTGACGTCAACCTGTAATTTCGATTACTTAATGCCAATATGTTGTGTTCTAGAAATGTGGAGGTTCATATAAGACTTGTCAAAAAGATTATATGATTAATACGAGAGATTGGGTTAGGAATGTTCGAGAGAGCCTGTTCTGCAGATCCAGATTAACACATCAAAACGTTTTCGGGTACAATTTGTGATGGAGAATGGGATCGGGCGAGTCCATCATCGTTGGTACATGAGCGCTGACCAACATGATGACGTTGCAAAACTTGTCGATTATGAAGGGAGGAAGAGCGGGGAGTGGTGCACCTGGGCGAAAGCGATTTGTGTGGTCAAGATCGAAGAAATTGAGTACCTTTATTCCAAACCGATTGGCTTCGTAACAAGATAGACACGGCGGTACTGGACATGAACCAAGTGCTTGGAGAGGGTTATATTTTCGCAAATGTTCCACATTGCTCGTCTTTTTGAGATGGTATCGCTGTCCCTCCTGTAAATCGCAACTTCTGCTCTTCTAGCGTGCACTTATCTGCAGTACAAGCCAATCCAACAGTACCAACAAATGCTAAGGGGACTCTTTGGAAAGCTTTGTTAGAAGTAGTCCCGGCTCTGTTCGAACTTGTCTAAGAGAGCGGGGCAATCCAATTTGACATTCGGGGGAGAGTGAAGAACAGATCATTGCAGACCTGTCTATTCTCATGGCAACAATGGCCTCATAACCATCTTTTGGACAACCTTGAGCGATCGCATAACGACTTACTTGAGTGGAAGTACCCACAGATTGCAAAGCGCCTGGCGGCTCGGATCACGTGGCCTGCATTGATCAACGTTTGTCGTATAAAGAACTCGACTCATCCCTTCAAGATGACCTCAATCACAGCTGCCAACCAAGCTTCCAACAAATCTAGAAACTTCGATCGGCCAAAAAAGTGCTAGTTGCTCTTGCGAAGGAAGAAGGTCGGTAGGAAGCGAACCAGAAGGATCCCCTTTGCGTGTTAGGTGACTAAAACTTCAAGACGAGGCCTTGAAAAGTTGGCGAAGCTTGGCCTTCTCCCTCGAAGAACCTTAGGGGGACGCAAGATAACGCGAAACGCTTCTATTGCACGCAAGTTGGCCATTCTGTCTCAGGGGGTTCTACTTTACCATCCGGAACACTTTTGCCGTCTCGGGCTCAACATGAGACCTGCATCTGTACACAAGATATTGTCGGACCATTTGAAGAAAACTAAAACTAAAAACGAAAAACATCGCACATTCTCGTTGTTCCTTACAAATCTGGATTCACTCGTCCGCAACATTCCGATTTCGAAGATGGCCTTTTTCTAATATGTCAACCGAGTGCCACTTTGATTCAATGCAAGGCAGAACGTCTGCTTTCCAAAACCCATCAAAGGAATTATGGGAGCGGCTTGCAAACCTCAAGAGAAGTGGAGACAGTTTCCATCGGAAGTTCGGTTTACCGCATTGGTGACAGACGGCTTTGCAGTCAGCATCTTGATGAATAAGCCATACGTGTCTGACATGTTCGATGCCTGCAGACGCGTTCTCCTACGCGGGCGCATGATACGTTGACAACAGACGAGGTGGCATTGTTTCCTTCCTTGACAATAGTGGTCGTGGCTGCGGTAGCCCCGGGTGTTACTGATATCGTGACTGTAACAGGAACTCAACGGAGGTACCACAATCGTACAGCTCGGCGCAATATATCGCAAGGTCGACTCTTCAAGTCCAGCGTCAAACTGACGTTGGAAACTTGAAACGGCTGATATCGTCGGTGGTATCATTCCGATAGAGACTTCTTTCGAGTTCTGAACAGATTGGTGGCGTACGCCAGATTCTACAGGTGGCCGCCCCAATCCTCTTGGCCCATCGTCGCTTCCAGGGGGTACGGAACCTCCGCTTTCGAAAGGTACTGCAGAAAACAGAAACTCATTGTTGAGATTGCTGACTTCGTAGCTCCGAGAAGAGAGCGCTAAGTTACTCGTCGGGTTTGGTGATTGGAAAGGTCTGGGGCGACGCCAATCTCTAGGCGGACTGGTGGCCCTCTTCAAGCTTTTGTTTCGAGCTTCGTAGCCGAGAAAAACGTCACGATGAGGACATTCGATGA
>JAJSRW010001213.1:0-22730 GCA_022414725.1 Microglena sp. YARC | reverse complement strand
GAGTGAGAGCAATGAACATCCACACCGCCTCACCAACAGCTCATATATAAACAGGTAGGGACTACTATTGACAGTCAAGTATATGAATATCAGAGAAGATTGCAGAGAAGATCCATGTCTTGAGAAGAGAACATGAAGGGAAGTCACCACAGCATACGCCATCCGGAATACCATGCGTATATACACGTTGGGGACCTACTTCTTTTGCAGTCAAGTAGATGATATCAGAGAAGATTTGCCGAGAATATGCCCATGCCTAATGGGCCTATGTGAGCCTTTTCAGTGATATGTTGGTCTAGTGTACACCAAATCGCTGAAACACGAGGTCGGTTCATTCCCCCTACGTCACCCTGAGTGTTGCAGGTATTGTCAACTCCGATGGTAGCTTGTTCCAGTCGAGTGGGTAGACCGTTTCTTCTCTCGCGTACGACAGGTCCCTTAACACCACGCCCCACCAGGGGACGTTATCGTACCTAAAGGGCCTAGTATTGTGCCTGGAAACGGTTACTCTAGGCACCATTTTTGAAACGAGGAGAACTGTAGGGACCACAACAGCCTAAGCACCTAGCTCAATAGAATCTCGTGACGCTTGTTGGTAGTTCAGGTTAACAAATTGCCTCATAGACATACGACCGCCCAACCTTAAGTCGCCAACTCTTCGTAGGAGTGGCAACGCCATTCAAACTAATCTCGTGCCGCTGTTTGTATCGGGAGACCCACCTCCTAGTAACAACTACTTCTTGGCATCAAGTATAGATGATATCAGAGAAGATTGCAATAATATGCCCAGCTAACAGGGTTGAACATGAAGGTATCACCACAGCTTCACCACCACTCACATAGTACATGTACGGACTACTTCTTGTTCAGTCAAGTAGATGATACCAGAGAAGATGCAGAAGAAATGCCCATGCCTAAAGGGTGAAAATGGAAGGGTATCCTCACCACAGCGTCCACCACCACTCACAATAACCATGTAGGACTACTGTTGCATTCAATAGATATATCAGAGAAATTGCAAGGAAGAATGCCCCCCCAATTTTGGGGGCCTTTAACAAGGTGAACATGAAGGGAACCACCACAGCTACCCCTCCGGAGTACATAGACCAGAAGTAATACGTGCCCACACAACTGAATAGCGCCAACTGAGAGGGGAAGACGAAGGGGGAGGACCGTCAGATAAATAATATGACATAAAAAAAATGGAGAGGGACAGTTCGTAGGAGAGATGACAGACAGATAACAATAAAACACACAAGCACTGGAGGGGAGATCGAAAGGGAGAGGACAGTTCAGATAAACAATAAGCACATACAAAATTGATGAATGAAATGAATATGAATGAATGAATGAATGAAGAATAATGAGTGATGAGGAATGAATGAATGTGGATGGATGATGATGGATGCATGCCTGCCTGACATATTAACTGTCTCACTGAACTGAAAAAGGAAAGGAATGATGGATGGATGGATGAGATGAATTGAATGAATGAATGAATGAATGAATGGATGTGGATGGATGAGTGGATGGATGCATGCCTGCCTGACTTATCAACTGTCTCACTGAACTGAAAAAACAACGAAGAATATGGCATATGGATGGATGGATGGATGGATGATAGATCGGAATAGATGGATAGATGGATGGATCAGAGGATGGATGGAGGATGGATAGGGATGGTTCGGATGGATGGATGGATGGATGGATGGATGGATGGATGATGGATGGATGGATGGCCTGATGAATGATGGATGGATGGGATGGGCTGAATGGATGGATGGATGGATGGATGATGATGGATGGATGGATAAAATGGATGGATGGATGGATGGGATGGATGGATGGATGAGGATGGAATGGATGGATGAATGATGGATGGATGCGATGGATGGATGGATGGAATGATGCATGATGGATGGATGATGGATGGATGGATGGATGGAATGATGGATGGATATATGAATGTGTTCTACTTCTGCTAGGTTTTTTCTACCCTACGGCAGCCTGCACCCTGTTCACGTTGTTAAACAACTTCCGTTTTCCCTATGTGGTGGTTAAGAGCATAAGCCAAGATGATAGCGGTCCTAGTCCTACAGCAGCCTGCACCTGTTCAGGTGGTTAAACAACTTCCGTTTTCCCTATGTGGTGGTTAAGAGCATAAGCCAAGATGGATGCGGTCCCTAGTCCTACAGCAGCCTGCACCTGTTCAGGTTGTTAAACAACTTCCGTTTTCCCTATGTGGTGGTTAAGAGCATAAGCCAAGATGATGGCGGTCCTAGTCCTACAGCAGCCTGCACCTGTTCAGGTTGTTAAACAACTTCCGTTTTCCCTGTGGTGGTTAAGAGCATAAGCAAAGATGACAACAGTCCTAGTCCTACAGCAGCCTGCACCTGTTCAGGTTGTTATAGCAATTCAGGGGATTACCTGGACAAACGTTTTGTACTTTGTCAAGAATTGTCGAGAATTCCAGGCCAAATTGTCGAGAATTCTCGGATTTCCAGGCAAAAATTCTCGACGAAGTACGAGTTCTCGCAGAAACAGGTTGTCCAGTTCATCCCCTGAATTGCTATATACTGAATTGC
This sequence comes from Microglena sp. YARC, assembly GCA_022414725.1. Classification (NCBI taxonomy): domain Eukaryota; kingdom Viridiplantae; phylum Chlorophyta; class Chlorophyceae; order Chlamydomonadales; family Chlamydomonadaceae; genus Microglena; species Microglena sp. YARC. The sequence continues at coordinate 20,145 of JAJSRW010001213.1, read as the reverse complement.
TATATACTGAATTGCTATACACAAGTGTTCAGGGTGTTAAATACCTGTGTTATGTACATTATTGCTTTATCATGTAGTGGTTGAAAATGTAAAAAAAAGGAAAATGAAAAATGAAAAGAAAAAAAGTGATTTGTTCGAGTTTACATTTTCCTGGTAATAATGTTTTTACTGGCGAAGACGGCGAGCACCCAAATTGCTGGCTGAAGCTATGTAACCAAGTTCAAGTTCAAGTTGAAAATGTGTGGTGGGGCGTGGGATTAAGGGAGCCCTGTCTTACGGCGGTTGAGAACGAGCTGCTACTTTACCTGGGCAGTGCTACCATGGCGGTTGACAGAGAGACCGCGCACCCGTAGGGATTCAAACCAGGGAGAGTCGGAGCAATAAAAAATTAATCCAACAGGCAAGTCTAAAACACCATATAATTTGTGTCAAACCCGTTGTCCAGCGGTGTGTATGTGTGTGTGTATGGTGTGAACGGAACAGACTGTTGTCAGCCCAATGTGAGAGTGTGTGTGTGAGTGTGTGGTGAGTGTGTGTGAGTTGTGTGTGTGTTGTTGGGGGAGCGAGGTTGTTGTGTTTTTGAGGGGAAGGAGTGGTTCGACTGTGAGTGTCCGTGTGCGTGACCGCACAGGGGGAGCCCGTGCCGGGGGGGGGGGGGGAGAAGTGTGCGACTAAATCACCATATAGAGGGGGTAGGGCAGTTTCTTTACGACGCACCGTGACAACCATCATCACACATACACACATGTACTATACGCCACCAACTGACCTGCCAAGATACACAACCACCAACTCACCACCAACCACCACCAAGGTAAAACACCAACTGACCTGCCAAGTTCCGCAATCACCAACTTACCCCCAACCAACACCAACTGACCTGCCAAGTTACACAACCACCAACCACCCCCAACGTTCACCTCCAACTGACTTGCCAAGTTACACAACCACCAACCACCAACTGACCAGCCAAGTTCCGAACACAACCACCAACCACCTTGCCAACTGACTTGCCCAAGTTACACAACCACCACCAACTGACTTGCCAAGTTACACAACCACCAACCACCAACTGACCTTCCAATTTACACAACCACCAACTGACTTTCCAAGTTACACAACCATCAACCCCTAACTGACCTGCCAAGCCAATTACGCAACCACCAACTGACTTGCCAACTTACAGAACCACCAACCACCAACTGACCTGCCAACTTACACAACCACCAACTGACTTGTCAACTTACACAACCACCAACCTCCAACTACCTTGCCAAGTTGCCCCAACTACACAGCCAACCGCTACACCCACTGCCACACCAGCCACCCCTAACCAACTTCTGACCTGCCAAGTTCAGAAGCTGAATGTGCTGGCCCAAGGCGTCCGCGTTGCAGCGTCATACTGGACATAATTCACTACTCCAGCAAGCAAGAGGCCACAAGCCATCTACGTACAGATTGGTTAGCCGGCATTAGCGAGGCGTTAGCCATGCAGGGTTGGACTACCCCAAGCTTGAACAAGCAAGACCATCAAGACCACAAGCCATCTCTACGCACAGTATGCATGACTTTTGTGCATGCATGCATGTATGTATGTCCCTGCAGTATTGTGTGAATGAATGTGTAACAGTCAAATGGTGGGGGCCCGTATAGGCTAAAGGGACTTGCGATAAGCCGTGACAGGAGGGGCTTACGACGAAAAATCACTGATGAACTGACCTCCAAACAAGCACAGACGGGTGTTGAGCCAGGGGATAAGGGGGCACGGTGGTGGTGGTGATGATGATGATGATGATGATATATGATGATGATGGTGATGATGATGATGATGATGATGCTGGTGATGATGATGCTGGTGATGCTGGTGTATGCTGGTTGATGCTAATGCCTGACTTGATGATGGTATGTGATGGACTGATGTGATGATGAATAGATGATGATGATGGTGATGGATGAGATGATGGTGATGATGGTGATTGGTGGTGGTGTGGTGCTATGTGATTGATGATTGATGATGATGATGTATGATGATGATGCTTGGTGATGATGATTGATTGGATGATGATGATAATGCTGCTGCTGCTGCCTTTTGCTTCTGCTGCTGCTGCTGATCCTCAAGTGATGATCAATGATGATGGTAGATGATTTAAGATGATGGCAACAGCGATGATGATGATGACGATGATGATGATGATGGTGATGATCGATGATGATGATGATGATGATGAAGATGATGGCAACAACGATGATGATGATGATGATGATGAAAAAGATGATGGCGGTGATGATGAAGATGATGGCAACAACGATGGTGATGATGATGATGATGATGATGATGATGATGATGATGATGATGATAATAATGAAGATGATGGCAACAACGATGATGATGATGATGTTGATGATGATGGCAACAACGATGATGATACTTTTCCTGCTAGATTCCAATGTTCTCGGATATGTCATAGGCCCAAATCTACTTGTCATGGCCTAAATTTACTTTTCATGATCCAAAATCTACTTGCCATGGCTCAAACCTATGTTTCACAAGCCCTGATCTATGTATCATGGCCCAAATCTACGTTAGTTGATCCCAAATCTACGTTTGATGAGCCAAAATCTACGTGTCTGACATAATGCCCCCTCCAAAAGCTGCTTTTGAGGCGTGAAACGTAACATTTTGAACCATCCTCCTCTTATGTAGGTCTCATGACAAGCAGTACTCTTACCTTTCGCTTCATGTACTGGGACAAAGCGTCAAGGGGGCCTGAAAGAAAAGGCAGCAAAGCGTGGTCAGTACAAAGCGTGGTCAGTACAAAGCGTCAAGGGGGCCTGAAAGAAAACAAGGCAGCAAAGCGTGGTCAGTACAAAGCGTGGTCAGTACACACAAAGCGTCAAGGGGGCCTGAAAGAAACCAAGGCAGCAAAGCGTGGTCAGTACAAAGAGCGTTGGAACTACAAAGCACCACCAGTCCACACACCATAAAACTATAAACATCATCACAATCAAGCTCCTACCCCCTACAACCCCCACCATACTCGCCCACCCAGCCACCCACCCACCCATACAGGGTGTCTGAATGATGCCAAGGCATCAATGTGTGGCCAGTACAAAGAGCGTTTGAACTACAAGCACTACCAGTCCACCACCTGTGCTCGCACACTAACACATAAACTATACACACCATCACAATCAAGCTCCTACCCCTGACAGCCCCCACCATACTCGCCCACCCAGCCACCCACCTACCCATACAGCGAATGATACCAAGGCATCAATGTGTGGTCAGTACAAAGAGCGCTTTGACTACATGCATCCACCCACTCACTTCCCCATCCACCCACTCACCCACCCACCGTCTGCCGGAGATATCACCACAGCATTGCAGCCAATAAAACTACAAAGTTTCAATGTACAATCACCAGCTCACTCACCCACTCACCCACCAACTATCCGAACACTCACTCACGTAAAGAGGGTGCAAGTCAATCCGAAAGATGAAGAGGTAGGAGAGTATGTAGGTAGCTGCCAGTAATCCTTTAGATGCAGGCACTACAGCCACAAATTGCAATGTACAATCACCAGCTCACTCACGCACCCACTCACCAACTGCCGGAGCACTCACCCACGCAAAGAGGGTGCAAGTCAGTCCAGAAGATAAAGAGGTAGAAGAGCCCATAGGTTGCTGTCAGGAATCCATACCTTGCAGCCACCACAACTACAAATTACAATGCACAATCACCAGCTCACTCACCCACTCACCCACCAACTGTCGGAACACTCACCCACGTAAAGAGGGTGCAAGTCAGTCTAGCAGATGAAGAGGTAGGAGAGTATGTAGGTAGCTGCCAGCACTCCGTGCGATGCAGGCACCACAACTACACAATTGCGATGTACAATCACCAGCTCACTCACTCACCCACCAACTGTCTGAGCACCCACCCACGTAATGAGGTTGCAAGTCAGTCTAGAAGATGAAGAGGTAGGAGAGTGTGTAGGTCGCTGTCAGTACTCCATACGCTGCAGCCACAACAACTACAAATTGCAATGTACAATCACCAGCTCACTCACGCACCCACTCACCCACCAAATGTCTGAGCACTCACCCACAAAAGAGGATGCAAGTCAGTCCAGAAGATAAAGAGGTAGAAGAGTATGTAGGTAGCTGCCAGTACTCCGTGCGATGCAGGCACTACAACTACAAATTGCCATGTACAATCATGTAGGTAGCTGCCAGCGCTCCTGATGATGCAGGCACAACAACTACACAATGCAACGTACAGCTTACTCACGCTACCACCAACTGCCTGAGCACTCACCCACAAAAAGAGGGTGCAAGTCAGTCCAGAAGATAAAGAGGTAGAAGAGTATGTAGGTAGCTGCCAGCACTCCGTGCGATGCAGGCACTACAACTACAAGTTGCCATGTACAATCATGTAGGTAGCTGCCAGCGCTCCTGATGATGCAGGCCCAACAACTACACAATGCAACGTACAGCTTACTCACGCTACCACCAACTGTCTGAGCAATCACCCACAAAACGAGGGTGCAAGTCAGTCCAGAAGATAAAGAGGTAGAAGAGCATGTAGGTAGCTGCCAGCACTCCGTGCGATGCAGGCACTACAACTACAAATTGCCATGTACAATCATGTAGGTAGCTGCCAGCGCTCCTGACGATGCAGGCACAACAACTACACAATGCAACGTACAGCTTACTCACGCTACCTCCAACTGTCTGAGCAATCACCCACAAAACGAGGTAGCAAGTCAGTCCAGAAGATAAAGAGGTAGAAGAGCATGTAGGTAGCTGCCAGCACTCCGTGCGATGCAGGCACTACAACTACAAATTGCCATGTACAATCATGTAGGTAGCTGCCAGCGCTCCTGACGATGCAGGCACAACAACTACACAATGCAACGTACAGCTTACTCACGCTACCACCAACTGTCTGAGCAATCACCCACAAAACGAGGTAGCAAGTCAGTCCAGAAGATAAAGAGGTAGAAGAGCATGTAGGTAGCTGCCAGCACTCCGTGCGATGCAGGCACTACAACTACAAATTGCCATGTACAATCATGTAGGTAGCTGCCAGCGCTCCTGACGATGCAGGCACAACAACTACACAATGCAACGTACAGCTTACTCACGCTACCACCAACTGTCTGAGCACTCACCCACAAAAAGAGGGTGCAAGTCAGTCCAGAAGATGAAGAGGTAGGACAACATGTAGGTTGCTGTCAGCGCTCCATACGTTGCAGCGACCAAGTTCTTGGGTGCTAACAGCTGCAGGTTAAGCATGTATTAGGCTATTAGCTGCAGGCACTGTTTTGTTTTGGGCTATTGGTGCTAACAGCTGCAGGGTGATCAGGTATTAGGCTATTAGCTGTGGGAATTGTTTTGTTTTGGGCGATTGCTGCTAAGAGCTGCAGGTTAAGCATGTGTTAGGCTATTAGCTGCGGGCTATTACTGTTTTGTTTTGACGATGCCTCGCCATTCTGTCGCTGCATGGCGACAATGGGATTTGCTAAACTAGTTCTCTGCCTTGCCAGGTGGAGGACTATTAGCTGCGGGCTACTACTGTTTTGATTTGACGACGCCTTGCCATTCCGTCGCTGCATGGCGCTGCATGGGATTTGCTAAACCAGTCCTCTGCCTCGCCAGGTGGAGGGGCTATTAGCTGTGGGCTATTCCTGCTTTGTTTTGACGACGCCTTGCCATTCCCTTGCTGCATGGCACTGCATGGGATTGGCTAAACTAGTCCTCTGCCTTGCCAGGTGAAGGGCCATTAGCTGCGGGCTATTCCTGTTTTGTTTTGACGACGCCTTGCCATTCCCTTGCTGCATGGCGCTGCATGGGATTGGCTAAACTAGTCCTCTGCCTTGCCAGGTGGAGGGCTATTAGCTGCGGGCTATTCCTGTTTTGTTTTGACGACGCCTTGCCATTGCCTTGCTGCATGGCGCTGCATGGGATTGGCTAAACTAGTCCTCTGCCTTGCCAGGTGGAGGGCTATTAGCTGCGGGCTACTACTGCTTTGTTTTGACGACGCCTCGCCATTGCCTCGCTGCATGGCGCTGCATGGGATTGGCTAAACTAGTCATCTGCCTTGCCAGGTGGAGGGCTATTAGCTGCGGGCTATTCCTGTTTTGTTTTGACGACGCCTCGCCATTCCCTTGCTGCATGGAGCTGCATGGGATTGGCTAAACTAGTCAGAAATACCCCTCCCGCACAAACCCCCCCAGGCTCTGCGCTTCGTGCTCCGGGGGGGTTGGGGGGCAACACATCGCACTGGGGTAGCATCGAGTCGCTCAATTTGCGACACGCTAGTGAACCCCTCCCGGGGGAGGTGAGTTATGGTGTGCGTGTGTGTGTGTTTGTGTATGTGTGTATGTGTGTGTGTGTTTGTGCGTGTGTGTGTGTGTTTGTGTTTGCGTGTGTGTATGTGTGTGTGTGTGTGTGTGTGTGTGTGTGTGTGTGTGCAAAGCAAAACAGTGGCTGCAGGGCAAACAGCTGCAGGGCAGTCCAGATGTATGAGAACGGCAAGGTGAATATCCTCCAATGATAGGTATGGATTGAATAATGATAACTCCTGGTAGAACTGGCCCGCGCTGGTTGCGATTATAACCTCCTTTTTGAAGGCAGTGGCGTTGAGAGCAGCCTTTAAACCCTCAGCTGCAGGCAGTAGGAGGAAAAAGGCAGTAGGAGGAAAAAGGCAGTAGGAGGAACAGGATGAGCATCAGTAACGATAACGCCTGGTAGGGCATGGTATTAAGGAGCCCCATCTTAAGCCAGTAGAGAACGAGCTACTTCTTAACTGGGCAAAGCTACCAGGGCGGTCGACAGCGACCGTGAACACTAAAGCGCACCCGTAGGGATTCGAACCCCGTAGCTCCATTGTTCAAGGAGCTGTACCATTGAGCCATTCGTGGGGACGGGGATTACAGGCTGAACATCCAGTTGAATTCGCATGACAGCACTCGGTGAGCAGTGAAAGCGAGACTAACAAAGATGAGTGCTTCCTGATGTGCTTGTGTTGATAAGACCTTGCCTAAGTTGTCTGCTGCTGCTGCCTTACGCAGTAGACTGGACACCCAGTCGAATTTGCACGACGACACACGGTGACCTTTGCAAGTGAGCCTAGCAAAGATGAGTGCTTCCTTAGGTGCTCGTGTTGATAAGACCTTTCCTCAGTCGCCTGCTGACCATGGGTACTGGATCACGCAGTAGACTGGACATCCAGTTGAATTTGCACGACAGCACTCGGTGAGCAGTGAAAGCGAGACTAACAAAGATGAGTGCTTCCTGAGGTGCTTGTGTTAATGAGACCTTGCCTAAGTTGCCTGCTGCTGCTGGCTCACGCAGTAGACTGGACACCCAGTCGAATTTGCACGACGACACACGGTGACCTTTGCAAGTGAGACTAACAAAGATGAGTGCTTCCTGAGGTGCTCGTGTTGGTATTACCTTCCCTCAGTCATCTGCTGAACATGGTGTGCTGGCCCACACAGTAGACTGGACATCCATTTGAATTCGCATGACAGCACTCGGTGAGCAGTGCAAGTGGCCCTAACAAAGATGAATGCTTCCTGATGTGCTTGTGTTGATAAGACCTTGCCTAAGTTTTCTGCTGCTGCTGGCTTACGCAGTAGACTGGACACCCAGTCGAATTTGCACGACGACACACGGTGACCTTTGCAAGTGAGCCTAGCAAAGACGAGTGCTTCCTTAGGTGCACGTGTTGGTATTACCTTTCCTCAGTCGTCTGCTGAACATGGTGTGCTGGCCCACACAGTAGACTGGACACCCAATTTGCACAACGACACACGGTGAGCAGTGCAAGTGAGCCTAACAAAGACAAGTGCTTCATGATGTGCTCGTGTTGGTATTACCTTTCCACAGTTGTCTGCTGCGCGTGGTGTACCAGCTCACGCAGTAGACTGGACGGCCAGTTGAATTCGCAGGACTACACACGGTGAGCAGTGCAAGTGAGCCTAACAAACATGAGTGCTTCCTGAGGTGCTCGTGTTGGTAAAACCTTTCCCCAGTCGTTTGCTGCGCGCGGTGTACCAGCTCACGCAGTAGACTGGACACCCAGTTGAATTTGCAGGACGACACACGGTGAGCAGTGCAAGTGAGCCTAGCATGAATGCTTCCTGAGGTGCTCGTGTTGGTATGACCCTTCCTCAGTCGTCTACTGAACATGGGGTGCGGGCTCACACAGCAAACTGAACATACATGCATGCATACTATCAACTGTTGGTGGTTGGCCCCAGTGAAAACAAACAGGCTGGCCACCTCAACCTCATGCCTCATAATAAGGCGTGCTATTTATTGATTTAATTATGAGTTTGAATACTGGGCTGATCTTGACCATGTGTATGGGGCCTTGTGTGTGTGTGTTTATGTTTGTGTTTGTGTGTGTGTGTATGTGTGTGTGCATGCGTACTATGTATTTATTATATACTGTCAACTGACTTACATCCTTCGCACCAGCCACCACTCCGCTAACGATGGTCCCAATGTTCAAGGACTCCTGGTTACTTGTCTTGTAAACCAGCAGACTCATGGCGGTCACAGGAAGCAGGACAGCACAGTAGCCACTGTGGGTGGTGGGCATCAGCGTTTGCTAGCGTTAGGGATGCTAGCGTTAGTGATGCTTGTTGAATGGTTGTTGAGAGGTTGTTGAGCGTTCGTTGAGTGTTTGTTGAGTGTTTGTTGAGAGGTTGTTGAGCGTTTGCTGAGTGTTTGTTGAGTGTTTGTTGAGTGTTTGTTGAGTGGTTGGTGAATGTTTGTTGGGTGGTGAGTATGAGATTTTGCATTTGTTAGTGATGCTTACTGAGTGCTTGTTGAGAGGTTGCGGAGTGTTGGAGGGTGATGGACTTGCCCAACCTTGACCAATCAAGATCATGCAAGGCCAAGCCAAATAGGCCAGAGGGACTTGCCCTACCTCGAACAATCAAGATCATTTAGGGCCAAGCCACACACAAAGGCACAGTATCTGCCATGTACAGCCCATCCACACCACACCACACCAAGCCCAGCCAATCGAGCCCAATTACCAGTTTGTAGATGCTTGTACTTGGGTAGCAAGGAGACAGACACAAGGAAACAAACACAAACCAGTTTGTAACCAATTACCAGTTTGAACCAATTACCAGTTTGAACCAATTACCAGTTTGAACCAATTACCAGTTTGAACCAATTACCAGTTTGAACCAATTACCAGTTTGAACCAATTACCAGTTTGTAGATACTTGTTCTTGGGTAGGGTCACCCCGGCACAGCTACACAGAGAAAGATCTCGCTTTTTTAATTCAGATTTCTGTAGTCCAGGTTGAGTAGCTACTTGGGCTACTCAACCATGATTTCAGGATTGTTGCGTAGCCATCGCATGGCGGAGCGCAAAGCGCGGAGCCTGGGAGGGTCGGGGGGCAACGCGACCCAATATCGGGGAGTCCGGGGGGTGTAGCATTCTACGGAATGGCGACGCGTTGTTGAAAAATGAAACACTGCTCACTAGCCATGGACGAGCACTACAAGCAGGTACATTGACTCCACACTCTTGGATGTATGGCCTGCCCCTGGACTGTAACGACATACATGCATACCAGTACACACGTACATGCAACACTCACATGGAAATGGTAATAGGCACTACACTTCTGAACGTCTGGTGCAAGATAACCAAACTCAGGGACCTCTGCATTCACCCTCGAACAATCAAGACCAACTCTAGATAACCAGGGGGGAGCTAATAGAAAGAAACACTAAACAAAGGGGTCACTTACACGGCAAGAGTAAGAAACAATAAAGTGCTGAAATGCAATTGCAAGATAGCAAAACTCAGGGACCTCTGCACACACCCTCGAACAATCAACACCCTCGAACAATCAAGATCAACTCTAGACTATCAGGAAGGGCTAATTGAAAGAAACACTAAAACACTTGATACTGAGGTCACTCACATGACAATGGTAACATGCACTACACTGCTCAACTGCAAGGGCAGGATAACCAAACTCAGGGACCTCTGCACACACCCTTGCACAATCAAGACCAACTCTATATTACTAGTAGGAGATAATTGAAAGAAACACTTGATACAGCGGTCACATGACAATGGTAACAGGCACTACACTGCTCAAATGCAAGTGCAGGATAATAAAACTCAGGGACCTCTGCACATACCCTTGAACAATCAAGATCAACTATAGACTACCAGGAGGAGATAATTGAGAAACAAGTCCATGCAGCGTCGCAAGCGACGCGGAAATTGGCGGAGTGTGTTGGCAACGGAACGAAAGGTGGCAACAATGGAGCTGACCGAAGCGAGTTTGTTACGCAACTGTTGGCTGACGTGTCGGGCTTCAAGTTTTTCGTTTTTTGGTCGGACAGACGGACAAACGGGTAAACATGGGGGCTCCCGCCCCCTTGAAGAGGGGGCTCCGCCAAACACAGTGAAAGGTGCAGCACTTACATGACAACGGCAAGAGGCACTACACTGCTGTACTGCAGGTGCAAGATGACCAAACTCAGGGACCTGCATACACATGTGGGGGACTGAGGGTTAGAGTGCAACGTAGGAGTTGGCTTCATTACATGGTCTATAAGCCTTCAGGTAGGTACATAGATTGTGATAGTGTTAGTGGGAGTGGTGGTGATACTAGGGGAAAGAGGAGTACACTACTACACTGCTAAACAGTAGGTGCAAGATTTTCAAACCCAGCGAGCTGCATACACATGCAGGGGACAGAGGGCCAGAGTGCAACATAGGCTTTGGCTGCATTACATGGTCTATCAGCCTTCAGGCAGGTACATAGATAGTGGTAGTTGTAGTGGTAGTGGTAGAAATAGTAATAATGATAGTGGGAGTGGGAGTGATAGTGGTGGTGATAGAGAGAGTAAGGGTGGGAGTACAGTCATTCACTAGTGAGGGACAGAGGGTCAGATTAAATCAACCCCCCACAATAGTAGATGTTATGAGAGGGTTGGAGTTCAACATTGGATTTACCTAGGATTGATTACACGGTCTATCAGTCTTCAGGCAGCTACATAGATAGCGATAGTGATTGAGGTAGTAGTGGTGGTAATAGGGGGAGTGAGAGTGGGAGTATACTTCAATGGCCAACTGCAGTTGCAAGATTTCTAAACTCAGGAACCTGCATACACATGTGGGGTACAGAGGGTTAGAGTGCAGCATTGCATTTGATAGTGATATAGTCATACATATAGTGACAGAGAAATGCAGTGACAGTGATAAAGTGATGAGGATGAGACTCACCAGAATGCAAAACCCAGGTTGAGCCTCTTGTAGGTAGTATTTATAGTTGTAGTGATGTTGATATTGATATAGTGACAGTGACAGTAAAATAGTGATAGTGATGTAATGACAGTGACGTAGTCATACAGATAGCGATAGAGAGATGTTGTGACAGTGAAACAGTGATAGTGATATAACTTACCAGAATGCCAGCCCCAGGTTGAGCCTCTTGTAGGTAGTAGTTATAGTTATAGTGATGTTGACATTCATACTGATAGTGGCAGAGATAGAGATGTAGTGATAGTGATGTAGTGACAGTGACGTAGTCATGCAGATAGTGATAGAGAAATGCAGTCACAGTGTTGGAGTGATAGTGATAGTACCTCACCAGAATGCCAGCCCCAGGTTGAGTCTCTTGTAGGTTGTAGTTATAGTTGTAGTGATGTTGATATTGATATAGTAACAGTGATATAGTGATAGTGATGTAGTGACAGTGACGTAGTCATGCAGATAGTGATAGAGATAGAGTGATAGTCATACAGATAGTGATAAAGATATTTAGTGACAGTGATAGTGATAGGACTTACCAGAATGCAAGCCCCAGGTTGAGCCTCTTATAGGTATCGGACGAGAGTCGATTGTGGCTGGCAGCATCTTTCAGTGTCGAGGCACACGCCAGGGCAAGCCAGAAGTAGGAACCAGCCACACCCTGTATATGATGCATGTTTTTGTTTGCCTGTTCGTTTGTTTGTTTGACTTTATTTCTTTTTATGTTGAACGATTGTTTGCTTGTTTTTATCTAAATTTTGTTTCTTTGTTTGCTATCTACATTTTGTTTGTTTGCTTGCTTGTTTTTTTGTTTGTCTGTTTGTATGTTTGTTTGTCTGTCTGTGTGTCTGTGTTTGTGAGCATGTTGGTATGGGGTGTGTGCACAGCTTGTATGTTGTCCTATAATGTCCTGGACAACAGGATTTCACTGACACACCTAACATCAATCTGCCCAATGACTAGCCACAGCAATACACCAGCAACAGCCCACTCACCCGCCATCTACAATGAATCCTACATCAGCACCAACCAGCATAGTTCTGAGTTCAACTCAAAAACCCTGATACAGTGACATGCCAAACACCAAATTACTATCCATCCATATCCACTAGCAACAGCCCACCCACCACCACCAAACAAGTAAGCCTACCTCAGTACCAAGCAGCATATTTCTAAGTTCAACTCCAAACACCACACCGACTAACTCAACACCCATCCGACCCAATGAATACCCACACAAATCCACTAGCAACAGACCACCCACCACCACCAAACAAGTAAGCCTACCTCAGTACCAAGCAGCATATTTCTGGGTTCAACTCCAAACACACCACTGACTAACTCAACACCCATCCGACCCAATGAATACCCACACAAATCCACTAGCAACAGCCCACGCATCCGCCAGCAAGTAAGCTTACATCAGCACCAACCAGCCTAGTTGTGAACTAGCTCCAAACACCACACTGACAAACTAAACACCCATCCAACCCAATGAATACCCACACAAATCCAATAGCAACAGCCCACGCATCCGCCATCAACAAGGAAGACTATATCAGTACCAACCAGCATGGCCGTGGGTTCCACTCAAAAAGCAATGCTGACACAGTGGCATGCCAAACACCAACCTGACCCTATGACTACCCAGCCATATCTGATAGCACCAGCCCAACCATCTACCACCAACCAAGCCTACATCAGCACTAACCAGCACGGTTGTGGATTCAACTAAAAAGGTCGTGCTGACACAGTGACATGCCAAACACCCATCTGACCCTATGACTACCCATCCATATCTGCTAGCACCAGCCCAACCATCTACCACCAACCAAGCCTACATCAGCACTAACCAGCACGGTTGTGGATTCAACTAAAAAGGTCGTGCTGACACAGTGACATGCCAAACACCCACCTGACCAAATGACTACCCATCCATATCTGATAGCACCAGCCCAACCATCTACCACCAACCAAGCCTACATCAGCACTAACCAGCACGGTTGTGGATGCAACTAAAAAAGGTCGTGCTGACACAGTGACATGCCAAACACCCATCTGACCCTATGACTACCCAGCCATATCTGATAGCACCAGCCCAACCATCTACCACCAACCAAGCCTACATCAGCACTAACCAGCACGGTTGTGGATGCAACTAAAAAGGTCGTGCTGACACAGTGGCATGCCAAACACCCATCTGACCCTATGACTACCCAGCCATATCTGATAGCACCAGCCCAACCATCTACCACCAACCAAGCCTACATCAGCACTAACCAGCACGGTTGTGGATTCAACTAAAAAGGTCGTGCTGACACAGTGACATGCCAAACACCCATCTGACCCTATGACTACCCAGCCATATCTGATAGCACCAGCCCAACCATCTACCACCAACCAAGCCTACATCAGCACTAACCAGCACGGTTGTGGATTCAACTAAAAAGGTCGTGCTGACACAGTGGCATGCCAAACACCCATCTGACCCTGTGACTACCCCAGCCATATCTGATAGCACCAGCCCAACCATCTACCACCAACCAAGCCTACATCAGCACTAACCAGCACGGTTGTGGATGCAACTAAAAAGGTCGTGCTGACACAGTGACATGCCAAACACCCATCTGACCCTATGACTACCCAGCAATATCTGCTAGCACCAGCCCAACCATCTACCACCAACCAAGCCTACATCAGCACTAACCAGCACGGTTGTGGATGCAACTAAAAAGGTCGTGCTGACACAGTGACATGCCAAACACCCATCTGACCCTATGACTACCCATCCATATCTGATAGCACCAGCCCAACCATCTACCGCCAACCAAGCCTACATCAGCACTAACCAGCACGGTTGTGGATTCAACTAAAAAGGTCGTGCTGACACAGTGACATGCCAAACACCCATCTGACCAAATTAATACCCATCCATATCCACTAGCAACAGACCACCCACCACCACCAAACAAGTAAGCCTACCTCAGTACCAAGCAGCATATTTCTGGGTTCAACTCCAAACACACCACCGACTAACTCAACACCCATCCGACCCAATGAATACCCACACAAATCCACTAGCAACAGCCCACGCATCCGCCAGCAAGTAAGCTTACATCAGCACCAACCAGCCTAGTTGTGAACTAGCTCCAAACACCACACTGACAAACTAAACACCCATCCAACCCAATGAATACCCACACAAATCCAATAGCAACAGCCCACGCATCCGCCATCAACAAGGAAGACTATATCAGTACCAACCAGCATGGCCGTGGGTTCCACTCAATGCTGACCACAGAGGCATGCGAAACACCAACCTGACCCTATGACTACCCAGCCATATCTGATAGCACCAGCCCAACATCTACCACCAACAAGCCTACATCAGCACTAACCAGCACGGTTGTGGATTCAACTAAAAGGTCGTGCTGACACAGTGACATGCCAAACACCCATCTGACCCTATGACTACCCAGCCATATCTGATAGCACCAAGCCCAACCATCTACCACCAACCAAGCCTACATCAGCACTAACCAGCACTTAAAAAGGTCGTGCTGACACCAGTGACATGCCAAACACCCATCTGACCCTATCTACCAGCCATAGATCAGCATCTAGCCTACATCAGCACTAACCAGCACGGTTGTGGATTCAACTAAAAAGGTCGTGCTGACACAGTGACATGCCCCAAACACCCATCTGACCCCTATCTACCACCAACAAGACTCAGCACCCAGCGGTTGTGGATTCATAAAAATCTGACACATAGCACCAGCCTATGACAACCATCTCTACACCAACCAAGCCTACATCAGCACTAACCAGCACGGTTGTGATTCAACTAAAAAGGTCGTGCTGAACACAGTGACATGCCAAACACCCATCTGACCTGATTCAACTACATGCCATCTGATAGCACCAAGCCCAACATCTACCACCAACCAAGCCTACATCAGCACTAACCAGCATGGATTCAACTAAAAAGGTCGTGCTGACACAGTGACATGCCAAACACCCATCTGACACTATGACTACCCAGATCTGCTAACCATTCACCACCAACCAGCCTACATCAGCACTAACCAGCACGGTTGTGATTGCAACTAAAAGGTCGCCCAACCATCTGCTGCACTAACACAGTGACATGCCAAACATGCCAAACCCATCTGACCCTATGACTACCCATCCATATCTGATAGCACCAGCCCAACCATCTACCACCAACCAAGCCTACATCAGCACTAACCAGCACGGTTGTGGATTCAACTAAAAAGGTCGTGCTGACACAGTGACATGCCAAACACCCATCTGACCCTATGACTACCCAGCCATATCTGATAGCACCAGCCCAACCATCTACCACCAACCAAGCCTACATCAGCACTAACCAGCACGGTTGTGGATTCAAACTAGAAAAGGTCGTGCTGACACAGTGACATGCCAAACACCCATCTGACCCTATGACTACCAGCCCATATCTGGATAGCACCAGCCCAACCATCTACCACCAACCAAGCCTACATCAGCACTAACCAGCACGGTTGTGGATTCAACTAAAAAGGTCGTGCTGACACAGTGACATGCCAAACACCCATCTGACCCTATGACTACCCAGCCATATCTGCTAGCACCAGCCCAACCATCTACCACCAACCAAGCCTACATCAGCACTAACCAGCACGGTTGTGGATTCAACTAAAAAGGTCGTGCTGACACAGTGACATGCCAAACACCCATCTGACCCTATGACTACCCAGCCATATCTGATAGCACCAGCCAACCATCTACCACCAACCAAGCCTACATCAGCACTAACCAGCACGGTTGTGGATTCAACTAAAAAGGTCGTGCTGACACAGTGACATGCCAAACACCCATCTGACCCTATGACTACCCAGCCATATCTGATAGCACCAGCCCAACCATCTACCACCAACCAAGCCTACATCAGCACTAACCAGCAACGGTTGTGGATTCAACTAAAAAGGTCGTGCTGACACTAGTGACATGCCAAACACCCATTCTGACCCTATGACTACCCAGCCATATCTGATAGCACCAGCCCAACCAATCTACCCACCAACAAGCCTACATCAGCACTTAACCAGCACGGATTGTGGATTCAACTAAAAAGGTCGTGCTGACACAGTGACACTGCCAAACACCCATCTACCACCAGCTAACATCATACTGCACGGTTGTGGTTCAACTAAAAGGCACCCAGCCCAACATCTACACCAACCAAGCCTACATCAGCACTAAAGCACGGTTGTGGATGCAACTAAAAAGGTCGGTGCTGACCACGAAGTGACATGCGCAAACACCACAACCAGACTAAAACCCATCCATGTATCTGCAGCACCAGCCCCAACCATCTACAACACAAGCCTACAATCAGAACCCCCTAACCAAGCCTACCACGTGCAGCACTAACACACGTGTGACACAGTGAAGGTCGTGCTGACACAGTGACATGCCAAACGCACCCATCTGACCCTATGACTACCCATCCATGTCTAGCTAGCTACCCAGCCCAACATCTACCACCAACCAAGCCTACTCAGCACTAACCAGCACGTTGTGGATTCAACTAAAAAGGTCGTGCTACACAGTGACACTGCAACACCCATCTGACCCTAGACTACCCACCATATCTGAGATCACCACCCAACCATAACTCCACAACAAGCCTACATCAGCAACTAACCAGCGGAGAGGTGTGGATTCAAACTAAAAAGGTCGTAAGCTGACACAGTACATGCCAAACACCATCTGGACCCTTATGACTACCCAGCCATATCTGATAGCCAGCCCAACCATTTCTACCATCCAACCAAGCCTTACATCAAAGCACTAACCAGCACGTTGGGATTCAACTAAAAGGGTCGTGCTGACACAGTTGACATGCCAAACACCCATCTGATCCCTATGGCTAACCCATCCATGTCTGCTACACAGCCCAACATCTCCACCACCAAGCTACATCAAGCACTAAACAGCTACGGGTTGTGTGATTCAACTAAAAAGGTCGTGCTGACACACGGGTGACATGCCAACACCCATCTGAGCCTACTGACTACCAGCCATATCTGATAGCACCAGCCCAAACCATCTACCCCAACCAAACCTAATCAGCTAACGCAGCAGGTTGTGATGATTCAAACTAAAAGGTCGTGCTGACACAGTGACATGCCACCCATTTGACCTTGAACTACCCAGCTATCTGCTAGCACCAGCCGAACCATCTACCAAACCGAACAGGCCTACATCAGCACCTAACAGCACGGTTGTGGATAACTAAAAAGGTTCGTGCCTGACACAGTGACATGCAACACCCATCTGAGCTATGACTACCCACAGCATATCTGTACAGCCCAACCATATACAGACACCAAACCAAGAAGCCTAATCAGCACTAAACAGCAGGATTGTGGATTCACTATAAAGGTCGTGCTGACCAATGAACTGAAACATAGCTGTTGACCGTATGAATACAAGACCATATATAGAATAGCACAGCACAAATCTACAACCATATCCAGCTACATTCATATCACCGCCACGGTTGTGGTGCAACTAAAAAAAGGTCGTGCTGACACAAGTGACATGGGCCAATCACTTCCATCCTGACGCCTATGTACTACCATCCATGTCTGCAGCTACCAGCCCAACCATCGCTACCCCAACAAGCTACATCAGCACTAAAAACAAAACAGCAAAGGTCTGTGGGATTCAACTAAAAGGTCGTGCTGACACAAAAAAGTGAAATGCCAACGCCATCTGACCCTATGAACTACCAACATCAAATATTGCTAGCAACCAGCCAACCATACCACCACAACGCTACAATCAGCACTACCAGCACGGTGTGGATGCACTAAAAAGGTCGTGCTGACACAGTGGACATGGCAAACACCCATCATGACGCTATGACTACCCAGAAATATCTGATAGCAACCAGCCCAACCATCTTTTTACCACAACAGATACATAGCACTAACCAGCACGGTTGTGGATTCAACTAAAAGGTGTGCTGACACAAGCTGACATGCCAAACTCCATCTGACCCTATGGACTACCCTCCATTATCTGCTAGCACAGCCACCATTCTACCACCCACCAGCAACGAATATCAGCATAACCCAGCACGGTTGTGGATTTTCAACTAAAAAGGTTCGTGCTGACATCAGTGAACTGCGAAACACCACACCTGACAATGACCTGACCATCCTATATGCTGATAGCACCATGAAGACCAACATCTACACCAAAACCAGCTATCAAGCATAACCAGCCACGGTATGTGGATGTGCAACTAAAAGGTCGTGCTGAACACAGGAAATGCAAACACGGCGGCATCTGACCCTATGCTACCCAGCCATATCTGATAGCACCACAACATCTACCACCAATCCAAGCCTACATCAGCTTAAGCATGCACGTTTGTAGGATGCAACTAAAAGGTCTGCTGACAAGTGGCATGCCAACCCATTGACCCTAATGACTACCCAGACCATATTGATAGCCCGGAGCCAACCATCTACACAACCAAGCCTACTCACACTAACCAGCACGGTTGTGGATTCAACATAAGGTGTGCTGACACAGTGACATGCAAACACCCATTGACTCCTAGATGAAAACCCAGCCACTTATTGATAGCACCTAGCCCACCATCTACCCAAACAAGCCTAGCATCAGCACTAACAGGCACGGTTTGGGATTTCAACTAAAAGGTCGATGCTGACACCGATGACATCCAAATCATCCCATCTGACCCTAATGACTACCCAGCCATATCTGACGTAGCACAGCCGCAACCATCTACCACCAACCAAGCCTTACATCGCACTAACCAGCCGTTGTGGATTTAATAAAAGTCGTACGCTGACACAGTGACATGCAAACACACCATTAACTGACCCTATGATACCCATCCTATCTGATAGCACAGTCAACCAATTACCAATCAAACAAGCTAACATAGCACTAAACCAAAGCACGTTGGTGGAATGCACTAATAGGTCGTGCTGAACAAAGTGACATGCAACACCCATACAACTCGCACCCTATGACTACCCAGCAATTATTCTGCTAGCACCAGCCCAACCATGCGGTAGAGAAGTAGTACGGCGCATCAGCTAGAAAAAGCCTACATAGACACATAAACGCAGCACGGTGTGTGGATATTCAACTAAAGGTCGTTGCTGATAACAGTGATCTTGCCAACCGCACTTCTGGACTATGAACTTAACAAACATCCATGTCTGGCTGCCAGCAACACAGCCCACCTTACCACAACCAAGCCTACATAGCACTAACCAGCAGTATTGTGGAATTCAACTAAAAAGGTCGTGCTGAACACAGAGTGATCAAAAACACCCATCTGACCCTTGACTACCCAGCCATATCTGATAGCAACCAGCCCAACCATCTACCACCAACCAAGCCTACATCAGCACTAACCAGCCACGGTTGTGGAATTCAACTAAAGGTCGTGCTGACACAGTGACATGCCAAAAACACCCATCTGACCCTATGACTACCCAATCCATATCTGCTAGCAGCCAGCCCAACCATATCTAACCACCAACCAAGCCTACATCAAGCACTAAACCAGCACAGGTTGTGCGATTTCAACTAGTCGTGCTAGACAACGTGACATGCACAAAAACCCATCTGAGGCCTTGACTACCCAGCCATTATCTGATAGCACCAGCCCAACATCTACCACCAACCAAGCCTAAATACAGCACTAACCAGCACGGTTGTGGATTCAACAATAAAAAGTCTGCTGACACAGTGACATGCAAATCTTCTCTCGCCTCTTTTT
>JAJSRW010000697.1:0-33963 GCA_022414725.1 Microglena sp. YARC | reverse complement strand
CATTGTTGACATTGCTTCCTCAACCATGCAACCCCTGACCCACCTGCAGCCTGCCACCTGGGCCACCTGCACCCTACGAAGCCGCTAATGTGATTGACATCTTTGGAGCAGGTGCCATCACCAGTGAGCACTGAACACCCCAGCCAGACCCTGAACTGGAAATACTGGAGAGCTTCCTCCAAAACAGCTGCTCTTCAAGGGTTAACCCAAATCAAACCAAAACCCTATGAGTACCTTCTACATCTGCATTCCCCTGCCACCAAAAACCAACAACATCAAAACATCCACCACTCACAGGTTGCCAGCACCACAGCCAACAAGTCTACCCCAAAGGCCCACCACCTACAAGGGATCACAGGAAGTAAGCAACCCCCTGGACCCTCTTGGATAACAGCACTGCTTCCTCCTGCTCTTCTCTCTTATCAGCACTTACCCACTGTCTTCAGTGGGAAACATCCATAGCAATGAGCAACAAGAATAGAGGAAAAATATACCATGGATATGAGCCCTCTGACACCTATTCTTATCATATTCCCTGCCGACAAGCACCAGCCTGCCCACTCCTTGTGCTGAGATTTTAAACCTTAACAGAATTAAACCTATTGCCTGCACTCTTCCCTCCCCCATCTCTCCTGCTCTCACCTCTACCCATAGACAGCTCGACACTCAAAGATGTCACAGCAGTGTTAAGTACCCTACAAGCTGCCCCCTCCTCCACTCCTCCTACACCCCCCAACACTCAGAGGAGGTAGACCCAGAGGAAAGCAGACGCCTACAAAGTAAGTCTGAGTCTGCCCAAACTGGGAAGCCCAAACAGCCCTCCACTGCCCAATTCACTCCATCAACGGCCTACCTTGGATACAAAGCCATGGATTATCAAACCCTAGTCCTAGGACTTTTGCTAACGAAACTCCACCACTTCAAGTCCCACTAGAGCCACTGATAATCACTGGAAGTTATGGGATCATATTTTCTCAAACCCCTCTGGAACTATTAATTTTAAATTTAATTTGCCTATTGTACTACTACAACCCTTTCACCCAGGCCAGACTTGGCACTGGATACCTTGGTCATCCCACAGGAACCCACCCATACACACCACTACAAACTCTCATCTTCCTAACCTGAAGAGAATAAGAAAACTATGAAACAGGCACTCCAACTTGGTAGCACCAAACACAACAAATTCTTAGTCAGAAATTCCAGATCATAGACCAAAATTCTTCATACTGCACTAACTGGTTTTCCAATGCTATAGTCATGTAAATCACTATCAAATTACGTACAACAATAAATGTACAACCTTGCACCTCTTGAACTCTCTGGACCCACCATCCTAACCCCCCAAGAATTGGCACCAAGCTCCAGGGGTGCATCTACACTCTTAGCCAGGCTTACACCCTCTTTCCCATGGCTATCCATTCAACCTGATCTCTATTTTGATCCAACATTCCCCACCCTAATACCAATGATACCTCCTTAGACGACTCTCAACAGCATCAAACACCAACACCAATCTACCACCTTCCATCCAGAGATTCAAACAATCCCTACCACTCAAAATAACACTGAAAACACCCACAGACGAATGATGATGTTTATCTATTAGTATTCTGAGGATTTTTTGAATCCCACACAAAATACATAAGAACCCTACACCTCTACCAAAAAACCTATTTAAAAAATCCAAGGGGAAAAAACCACCACCCACTAAAAAAAACGGTCACGAAGTGACCTTCCTCCCCGAACACAGTGAGCTCAAGGCCTCCCCACCCCAGAGGTCGCTTACCATCCCTGAATACAACACTCAGACAGGACCTGGATCCCTGCGAGCTCCCCCCTCAGCCAAAGAAGCAGCAGCTCCAATCAGCCACTACAGCCACCTCACCGGTAAAGGAAACGTAGTAAGCTAAATATTCTGACAAACCTCATGACCACCCTGACTCCTAACAGCAGGAGCACTTCTTAATGACACCCAACGATCATCCACTATCAACTTGCAGGGGAATTGGATCACTCCTGGGGAGAAAGTCATCTATTGATCACATTAGAATCCAGGGATGATAATTGATATAATAATTATCTCACTGAAACAAACTACTTCACACAAGGAAAATCATTCTAAACATGATAAACAGACATTGATTGATTTGATCACTTCCCCACAACAGCAAAACTACTTCAAGTTAGCCCTAACAAAAAAGTCACCCCCTCAGCAGGGTAATTACACATCAGGAAAACAGTCACTTGCTCACCCAGTCTACATCATGAAAACTCCAGTTCGAACTCTTCTGGACACCATTACCCAACCAAACCCATAACAACTTAACCCATGTTCCTGGGCGTCTACATGCCCTCTGTTAACAATGCCCTCAAAAAAGCAATTACTCCTAACATCTACACATTACTGAGAAAAATCCTACCCAACCCACTTACATCCTAGCAGGGGACTGGGAATGCCACATGCCACACCACTGACAGAGCAGTGTCTAATCCAAATTTCCAGATGACCATTTCTCACCAGCAAACACATTTCTCAACTTCTGTATCACTCCACAACCACAAACCCAGGACCTCACACATATTTTTCTTGCTTTGCAGCAACAACCACCCCTTACAGCCAGTCGTATTGATGAATATCCTGCTTCCATCACCCAACCTCCGGCACCCCCCACACCACTGAAAGCACCACCCAAATGGGGGAACACCCTTAGGACCACCATTGCACGTTGAGGCAACGCCTCACCTCCACATTCTTCCTTCCCCTCCCTGCCATACCCTCCATACCACACTTACCACCTTCCCCTCAAGCTCCTCCTCCCTTTAAAACAAATCAGACAAAGAAGAGAAAAACTAGGCAAGCCATCACTACTCAATAACCTCCACCAAATTTTCTAGCTTCCCACTACTAACATAGGAATCCGCTGGCAAAACTTTCAGGGACCTTCTGGGGGAAAGACCACAGGACGCCTTTCTCACACAATCCATTCCGGCATCAGGAACGATGACTGCACTTCAGAGACCTCAACAGTAATGGCCGACCACCTTATGGACCACCCTTGATCAAGCCGCTCAGTCTATCATGATATGAGACTTTGGCCCCACTAAACAAACCATTTCTGGCATCTTTCCTCCCAGAAAGACAGCCTAAATCCTACCAACACTTAGAACCAACACGTTGTGAAACACATTAAAACTCTCCGCACCCAATTCCTACTCCATGGACCAATCTGGATTGATAACCTGCGCTCTTCCCATCCTTTCCCCCAGACTGCCCCTCTGACAAACTAAAACGCAAGTCCAACTTCTCCTCCTCCACAACCCCCTTCTTACCCATACCGTCCAATACTCACTGATGACATTTACAACACACTATCCAGGAGCTACGCACTATTTCCAAGCCCTGGCAAAAGGAGGAAAAAGCACCAAGGCCACTCAAGAAAGTTTCAGCTCAATCGCCTTTAATTACACAGGCGTGGGTTCATGCATAGACACATCTCAAACCAGACGGCCAACCCCACTCTCCCACTGTCCTTCTTACCAAGCAAACTGGAAACCCTACATACTTAAACACTAACGATCTCCTGAACCTTTTGACCAAACACATTTGGGCCAACTTCAATTGTCCCCCCCCTAATCTGTTGCCCCCACCCGAATCGGCAAACTATCGCTGCCTACTCCACCCTCTCCCCCTGGGAAACACACACTTACTGGACAAATTTCCAACTCGAAACCCCCGCCACCTCTATTCAGCATATACTGCCTCACCTACAACCTACCTCTCATCTTCCAACTGCTACACCGACTGCATTCAGAAAACTGGCCACAATAAAAGCACAGGACCAACCAGATGTGGATACCCAATGAAAATTACTGATGTGTCTCCCCACCGAAATGCACACTTCATTCACAAACTTATGCAAATCTCCTGGATCCTGGGAGAAACCCCAGATGCTGGAGAAAAACTTTCTCACACGTTTATGCTTTACAAAAAACTCTGACCCATACCTTCCCCTGGAACATATTAGACCATTAGGACTTAACAATTTTGTTGGTGCCTAAACTCTGGACCTCTCTCATCCCCAACACCAATTCCAGCCTTACTCAGAAACCATCCATATCTCGCACCCCCCTGCCAAGAGGATTCAGAAAAGACAATGACAAACCTTTATAGCAGCTCCTCAACCTTCCCTTCACAACATGGAGGATGCCTCCCTCTTTTCCAACAAGACTTGTACGCAGCTTACTTTGACTTTTTAGCTGCTGCCTTCAACATGATAGAATCACCAAAAACTTCTTGCATTATGCACAACCTTTGGATTCACCCGACACCATAGACCACAGATCAAAGGGATCTAACACCAACATCCAACACTCACATTTCCTCCTTTAAACAACACACCTTGGTCAACCATCCCCATCACCAGGATCGGGGGAATCCATCCAAGGTGGCCACCACTCTCCCCTTCTCCTCTTCATCATCTTTATTGAGAAACCCTCCACCGATTGCTATGCCTCAGGAGAGGCAGGGGATACCGCGACTGCCTTCCCTTCCCACCGCGGAGAGGCTGACCGAGCACCTCCACCAGCAGGCCTGGGGTATATGCGGGATTGAACCGCAGTCCTCCACTGGAACGGCGAGGACTCCGGCATCAATGTTGGTAAAGTTCCAACTGCTTTTCAGCACCTGGTTCTGGCATCCCTCTCAATGCTACCAAATTGTTGGTCAGTGGCATCCTTCACAAGACACACCCTCCAAACCCCACCACAATGATTATCCTCAACTCAAATGACTCCGGATAACCCTTGGAGACACATTTATGCCACTTATCACACCACCAGATATAGCCTACAAATTACTTAGGAGGTCCCACATTCTCTCTCACCCTCAACTTGGATAAACCCAACTGCATGCCACCCTTGACATTATTCACAACCAAGGCCTACTATATCAACAAAGCTAATAAAGAGGCAACCCCTGAACAATGCATTACGTATAATCACACCCACAATGATCAGAGCATTGCCATCAAATCTCCTTATGATTTCGTTAGCCCCCCTTCTCTCCACAGGACATTCCACATTATAAGATAAAGCAATACTTAAGCAGTCAACTTTGCAGCAGCCTTTACCCTTGTCCTTCTCCCACTAGGGCACTCACCTGCCCAAAAACAGAGGCAGCCTAGGATCCCCTCTCTCCTCACTCTGAATAACACAAATTACTGCCTCTGCCCTCACCCACGCATGAATGGACACTGGCGCCTGGGCCATTACACTAAACCAAACATCTCTCCTCACTAAAACCTTTCAAAACTTTTCCACACTCTCACTCCAAAACCTCTCTCTCTCCCAAACTCCTCCAATAATTCAATCCTGCCCGGCAACTTTCAACTCCTTAGACCCATTCAAACATCCAAATCACTGAAATGACACAGAACTCCTGATAAGCTCAAACATCCAATCGATTTACCCCTCCAATTCTCACATTCCTGTCTCCTTGTGACCTCCCTTCCACGATCTAGGGATCTTATAATACCACGACCTGGTTACTCCAGCAGGGCACTCACCTTATCATACCACGAATCTCCCTCTTATCACACAGGGCAAAGTAAACAAGCACCCATCGGGCGCGTCCCTCAACCTCCTTTACAGCACACCTTCAACTTGGCAAACAGGCTCCGACCTGCTCCCCTCCCTCAGCCATGCAACCCTCTCCATTACGCGCCAGCGAACGCTATACCTCGTCATACCCATCCCACCACAAAACCGGTCAAGCCTATGCGCAGAACATGGTTGTCGCCCGCCGGCCTCCACCCCAACTCAGCGCTACCCCACCAGCCCGAGCGCAAAACCTCTGTCAAGGAAGCGGACATACTACACAGCAGACCCTCTCCGTGACTCAGCGGGAAACAAATGTTAGTGGGCGTGGCCACCTGCAACTCCACAGCCGAATGGTAACGCAACGATCGACCCATTACGGTAAAGCATGGGCAACAACGAAGCAGCGACAACCTGGCATCCCGCCTTCACCTCTGCAAGGCCATCCTCCGCGGCCCAGCCAAGCCCTTCTTAAGCACTACAACATTTACTAGGCCTCCAAACCTGATCTTCTCAAGGCAGCAATGCTCCACCCTCCCCTGGATACACCCTTCCCCCCTACCCGTCTCTTCACCTCACCTATGGTAACCAGTACACACCCCTCAGCATCACCAGCTGCGCAGCAAACGGACCATGGACACTAGGGACACCAGCATCACCACCACTGTCCACCTCCAATGGGCCCCCATCACCATGCAACAACGACCATATCAGTCCAATATACCCAAATTGGTTACACTATCCTTCACAGTAAACCAATTACTCCCACCACCTCTGTTCCGGTCCACTGGAAACCACAACCATACCACACCACCCACCTCATCACATGCTGGGCCAAATCCACCTATGACACCCTTCTCCAGGCTTCAAAGACACACCCACCCACAACCCATCTATACCCAGAAGAGACTTCCCACCTTACTAACTCCCAGCAACAGGGACAATGGGCCCACTACACCTGGCTTCAATGCTGATAACCATGCCTTGTCCACAAACTTCTTCACATAGACACTCATGACCGAAACCTAACCTGGGACATTCCAACCACCACTCAAACACACAGCCCAAACTGGATCCTCACTGGCTCAGAAGGCCAGCAAACCCACACGCATGCAGACACTACATTTCCTCTACACCCCGCCGGGAAATGTGTGGGACCATAGTACCACACCCTTCTCACCTCCCACACACACTATGAATACAATAAACTTACACGCCCTTCAACTTGGAACCAACTCACACCAAGGAGGATTCTTACCTGACCTTGCAGCCCTATACACCAGGGGACACAAGGACACCCCTGCCCTCCACCTACACTCTTCCCTCAGCCTGCACCAAGCTAACCTACACCTCAACATCACCCATACACCGCACTGACTGCTACTCCACTCAACCTAGATTCTGCCTATGCAGAATTTTCCTCCATAACCAGGCTGACCAGCTCTTTGGAGCCAACGGGGATCTCTTCCACAGCATCTGGACAGGGGATTCACTGGTGGACATCCCTACCTCCGTCACGATGCACACAAGGCACTCAGGTGGGCTCTAGCCAGTGCTGACCCACGCAGAAGCACAACACATCCCAACATGCAACTGTCTTACTCATCCCAGGCAACTATAAGCCCCTACAAGAAACTTTCTGCACCACCCTGGATCACCACGTGGACACCAGACCGTTTCTCTGAAATTACAGCACCTCTGAAACCTGGCTAGGGGGCAAACATCACAACCCTAACCTCCTCCCACAAGCTCTCACATTCTCATCATCAGCAACCCAAGCAGCCAACCATGAATACCTAAACCGTCTCCAGGGGTTCACAGACACATCTGGTCACAGCACATGCTCAGCATCTCACCCCTTCTGGGAACCACATAACCTCCCTACACATCCTACCCTTACTCCTCAGGACACACAAATCAGGACCTACGCCAGGACTTTAAATCTCCCATCACTACTTCTGCCCTGGCTAAGCCTACCACCACACGCCCCATGAGTCATGCTCCGGCAACCCACCACTGCCCCCCTCTGCTTCCCACAGTCATCTACCCTGCCACTACTCAGCCATACCTACCCTAGGTCTGCAGGAGCAGGTCTATACTGATGGCAGCCTAATCAAGGGAGCCCGCTGGCACCCCAGCAAAATAGGTGCAGGGGTCTACATACCTGTGGCTGGTATGAGCTATTCCATTAACCCAGGAGGCCAAGGCGCCACCAGAACTAACAACCGGGCTGAATTAGTGGCCATCCACCAAGCCATAGCACACATTGATTATACCACTGACCTCACTTGCACACTGGACAGCCTCTTGCTCACTCAACTCATTAACAAAATGATTCAAGATCCTACTACCTCTACACGTTCTCTCCACTCTGTACTCCTGCATTCTATCCGCACTCACCTTGTCCAACGCATTCTCGGCAGGATCACACACTACCCCTTGCAAAGTACGCTCACACACTGGCATATTGGGCAATGATAGAGCAGATGCACTAGCACGCAATGCAGCCACCAACCCAGCATCTGTACGATACACCGACACACTGGAGAACAACCCCGCCACAACACCTATTGGCCCACTGTCCAACCCCCCTGCACACCTCTTGGCACAACTCCCCCACGAGCCCCTAGCACCTAACCTCACCAACGGATCAGCCTTTAACCTTCCCACTAGCTGCCACCTCGGACAGCATCCCCTCAAAGGCATATATGCCACCACCTGGGCTGATAACACCCCTGCATCTACCCCAACTCTAGCAATAAATTCTGGACATTCCCACATCACCCACAAAACTAAGTTCTGCATCCTCAAGGCAGATGGGGCCGACTGTGGAACAAGAAGCTCGCCTATCGCTGGAAGATGCCCTATGCTAACAACCCCAACCCTGCCACTCCCCCACATGCCCTATTTGTACCACCCACGAGGACGGAGCTGGTCACATTCTTGCTGGCTGCACACACGCCACCTTCAAGGGCATGTACATCAAGCGTCATGACGCAGCTGTCCACTTACTGCACAAGGCCATCAGCAAAGGCGCCCTTGGGATCCCGCCGCGTTATCATGGACGCAGGCAGGCTGGAGGACCTCCCCCGCGGAGTCCTTGGCAAAAAACACTGCCTGACTGGTTACGCCCTCCCTCCATCCCAGCAGAGATCTGGCCCAAACTGAGGCCAGATCTCGCCATCCTGCCGAGGTGGACTCACCCACCATTGCTGCTGACAAGGAAATCTGGATTCTAGAGCTGGGATACTGCTCTGACACCAACCATGCCACTAAGGCAGAGGATAAACATGCCCAACACACCCAGTTGGTGGCCGGCCTTAGACTAGCTGGCTACCTTGTTCACTACCTAGTTGTTACATTGGCACCACTGGCACATCCCCAGAACCTTTGTGACCTCCATGACCACCCTTGGTCTTTACCAATTTAGAAAACTCTCACACTAGCAGACCAGCTGCACACCACTGCTGTTGACAGCTTTCAGACTATTTTACAATGTCGTAGATTCATGGAACACCACCCCGCCGGAGATTAACATTTTTTGGTCCAGCTAGTGCCACCCACGTGACCGACTGAAATGACTCTCAGTCCCCCACGGGTGGGATCACAACTAGTACTGGATCTTTTTTGTGTTTATCTATGGTGACTACAGCTAGCTTCTGCGTACGCTGTGGTGTCCTTAATTTCACGTCCTTAGAGTTTTCATATTTCTTGGATGTAACAATTTCAATTTCAATTTCTATTTGTCGTCTACACGTGACAATGGTCCGGAAGGAGACATTGACATGGGTATGAAGTTTGATGCAGAGCTTGATAGCAGCTACTTGGGAGATCCATAGGCGGGTTCCCTACTTAAACTGGATTTCAAGGCAGGGATCCAGATATTATTTAGCACTTCACCTCAAGGTAACTGATTGACGGCTATCAATTAAAATATATTGACGGTTATCAATTTGAGCTTGATTGACGGTTATCAATTTGAAATGTATTGCCAGTTATCAATTTGAAATTGATCAACGGTTATCAATTTGAAATTGATTGACCGTTATCAATTAGAAATTGATTGACAGTTATCGCTTTGGAATTGATTGACGGTTATCAATTTGAAATTTATTGGCAGTTATCGCTTTGAAATTGATTGACGGTTATCAGTTTGAAATTTATTGCCAGTTTATCGTTTTTGAAACTTTGCGGCGGCTTCTTGCCTCCAGGTTTTGGATTTAAACTTGGTGAACTGGTGAACTGGTATGGGCAGTGGGCAGTTGGGCACCTGCCACCACGTGCTGATCAGTGGTGAGTCACCACTGGTGAGTAGGGATCGGCAAATCATATGATACTGTCCAAAGGCGAGTATGATATCATATGATAACAAACAAATTGCATCATATGATATTGTATGTAAATGGTAACTTTAGCCTAGACAGACTGATGGCATCATATGATATCATATGCTGACATGATATCATGTTGCCGTTCCCTACTGGTGAGTGGTGACCTGCCCAATGCATAAGCCAGAGACTTCAGACTGCCGAAACGTTTTGTGTCGGGCTGCCCGACGCTCAAGCCAAGCATCTGCGATGTGTAAACGTTTGGAATCGTGCACGCCCGATGCTTAAATCAAGCATCTGAAATCCGAAATCGTTTTTCCCACACCTATGGCGCACCAATGGACAAACCCTAATGCAAAAAAGAAGCCTACAGATTTTCTGCACCTCGAAATGCACCCCGCAAGCCCAACAAGCACCCTCTGGGTCAGACAGGGTGTATTGTGGGTAGAAGGGTGCTGTTGGGGTGCGGAAAAGGGTTTCCCACACCTAGGCTCCCGATGGACAAACCCGAGTAAAAATGTTTAGTATCGGGCGTGCCTGACAAATCAGGCTTAAGCATTACACGACGCTAAAGCTGTCAGCTGCATTGGAATGCGCATCATGTCAGCTAAGACACAAAAGTTAGCTTCAGGTTTGGCCCAAGGGTGTGAGAAAGGAGCTGCCTAGAATCTGCTACGCGTAGCATAAAAATGAAACAGTGCTCTAGGCCCCTAAGCCCCCTCGGTCGCCCCCTTCGTCGATCTGGTGGTGGCACTAGTACCTCCTCCTGTTCACCTCCCTCATCCTCATCAGCCCTACAGTAGCCTACAGCCTGTTCAGGTTGATTAACAGGTGTTCAGGGTGTTCACATACATCATTGGTTAAACATGTAGTTGTTAAACAGGTAGCCCTCATCTTTATGAGCGACACGGTCTACTGCAAAAAAGAAGCCTACAGATTTTCGGCACCCTGTTCCACACCTCGAAAGGCGCCCTGCAAGCCAAGAAAGCACCAGCAGCTTTGGGGTCAGAAAGGGTGTATTTTGGGTAGAAGGGTGCCGTTGGGGTGCGGAAAAGGGTGCCGAAGACCCCCTAAATTTGCAGTGCATGGTCTACTGTGAACATCCTGTCCCCCTCAGGAGGGACCTTTGCTCGTAAGAGGGCCAGGGTACTACATTTTGTCAAATTGGTCAGCGCATAGAGCGTACAGACGTCAAATTGGTCAGCGCTCTGTAGTGCAAAAAGCGCAAAAAATGCACACTGCGCCTACAGGGAGGTGAAAAAACTGCGCTAAACGCGCAGTGGGGCTCAAAAAGCGTGCGCAAAATCGTGCTGCCGCGCACGCTTTGTATTACCCCAAAGAGAGGGCCATTTCGTCACCAAAAATAAAATTGGAAATGCATACGTTCGCATGCACCGTACATACTGGAGAATGGTCACTATGATGAGTTTTGCTTCAGCAGACCGCTACTGCGCCGGAGCTTGGACTACCGCGCGACAGCACGGAGGGAAGATTTCTACCTCTTCCAAGGTGGCAGGTCTGAGATTTGGGAACCCAGCAAGGGCTCGAACCGCAGACCTGTCTGGCTGGATTCTACTGAACCATACAGCCAGAGCTCGATGCATCTCGTCACCATTCAACCAACCTCCACTATTCAGCCGTGCCATGACCTGGTCAGGCGCAAGCTGCTAACGTGCTTTAAAATTGGATGGTCGGCAGGCTGTGCTGCTGTCCTGTCTCGGCAGTGATTTGCTGAGTTTATGTAACGAACCCTCTCTCTGCAAGCTGCGAATTCATGAATGTCTGTTATCCAGCTTTCATGTTCCAAGCCCTGGCTGGGTTATTAAAGGTGGCCATATGCGAATAGAAATGATCGAGGGGTGCATTCAGAGGTTTCTAAGAGATTAGTCGCAAGGAAAACATGTACTGCTTAGCCTTAACTAGCGCTAACTACGGAACTGCAGACTAGCGATATTGGCGCTAAACTCCTCTCCCCCCCCCCCCCCCCCCCCCCCCCCCTTCGAACCTTATACCCTAGCATATGTACCGGATGATATATTGTACGATATCGAATGATATACCGTACAATACCATGTGATATATCAATATACCGCCCGATAATCTAGGAACTGCAACGAATTGACGACCATATTTATATTTAATCACTCAACCCTGATGGATTGAACTTCCACTATTTCTTCAGCTATGTGCAGCAGCTTCTAGGCAGCTCGCTTTCTTGGATAGCGATTCAGCCAGACGTAAATATGGACCGGCATATCATATGGTGTAGACCAAAGGCGAGCATGATATCATATAAATTGCATCATATGATATTGCACATAAATGGTAACTTTAGCCTATTCAGACTGCCGGCATCATAGATACCATATGATGACACGATATCATATTGCCGTTCCCTAAACATAAAGTAATCTAGCGCAGCTTTATGGCAGTGCTGTCATTTTGGGGCTAAGCCCAATGGCTGGGTCCGAGAGCTGCCACATAGCCGAAATGAAAAGCAGTGGTATGGGTGCAAGCCTCTATTCTTTTGGGGGGTACATCTAGCAGCTTCTAGGCAGCTCCCTTTACCCATCCTTGGGTCCAACCAGAAGCTAACTAGTGCGCCTGAAAGCTGATATGACAGTCACTCCAATGCAGCTGAAATTAAAATTGTGGGCTTGACCCAGTGGCTGGATGATGGAGCTAACTGGAAGCTGCCATGAGTAGCAACCCCACCCCCCACCCACCCCAAAAATAGAAAACAGTGGAGCAAGAAATTGTGCGCCTTGGACACACAGTGACCTGGCTTTGGTTTATTCACAACCATGTCGTGGCCTCCTGTAGCATTTTTTCTTCGATCGAAAAATGCCAAAGGATAGCACACAAACAGTGCAAATATAATATATTCACCTCTGGCAGGTGGTTGACCCCAGTGCAATCAAATGGGCTGGCCTCCTCAACCTCATGTCATGTAATAAGTAGGGATCAGCAATATTATATCATATGATGTCATACCATCATACGATATCATGTCATCATATGATGCCGGCAGTCTGACTAGGCTAACGTTAACATTCATATACCATTTATGTACATTTATACATGATATCATGTAATCATATGATATCATATGATGCGATAAGTATGATATCATACTTGCCTCTGGTCAACAACATCTGATATGCCGGTCCGTACTAATAAGACATATTATTTATCTACGTATTCACCTCCGGGGATATTCCTCTCCTAGTCTCAGTAGTAGGGTTGACAAGAACAATGTCATGTACATAGATAGCGCATGATGTATCATACGATGTTGTATGATATATCAGGAGCTATCATTTCTGCCAAAAGTCGAGCTTAGCCGATCCATTTATTCCGAGTACAGGACGTATATGAAATGAATAGTTGCGATGATTTTAGTATTTTTTAGCACCTCATTTTGCTTTGTCCTCCTTTGTTTTTTTTGCTAACTTTTTAATTAGGTATTTCTATTTTGATGGGGGGGGGGGGGGGGGGGGGGTAGCCCTCTTCAGTTTTTTAGGCCATGTGCCAGCACCTTTTTTCACTCCTGGATATATTGTACAATATCGTACAATATCGTATGACATTAATAATGCCCGTAAATCATTGAAGCAGAGCGATATTGACACCAATGTTTCATTTTTTTGGGCCATGCATAGCAGCTTCCACCCAGCTCCATTAGCCAGCAACAGTCAAGACCACAGATTACCGCTGCATTGGAATGCCTGCCTTGCCAGCTTTGAGACTAGCTAGCTAGCTTCAGGTATGCCTCAAGGGTGGGTAAAAGAAGCTGCCTAGAATCTACCACTGGGAGCCGGAAAAAAATAAATATATATATTGTACGGTAATTCTCCTGCTGAACCTTCCAAGAAGAAACAGCGATTGACACCCCTACTCAGTACCCATTCCAAGCCTCTTTTATGTAAGCGCGTCGACCGTACATATCTACCAAGGCCCGTGTGGCAAAGGCAGCTACGTGGCCAGCGAGGATGCAGAATGGATTCAGGGAGCCTGAGCTGACAAACTCATTCCTCAAATACAAGATTGTCCACATGGTGTGGAGAACAGGTGCGTACACGTTGATTGGTACAGGTTCTAAAAAGGATAAGAGGAGGGCTTCACTGGGTAATATGACATTTCGAAATGCGGCTGGGGATAAGAATTCAGAAGTACCGAATATTGGCAGGGAGTATGCCAACGTCCTGCCTATGCTCATGAACATCATCCAATAACCCAGCTGATGTAGCCGTCTCTTGTGACAAAGAACAAAGCAGTCCAGGAAAGGTGAAGCAACAAGAATCAGGAAGGCCTGAAGATTTCGCCATCCCATAGGATTCTCCCAAACTGAACAAGATTCTGTAAGAGATTCAGAAGGCGAATGTTGAGGTATAGAGTGGTCGTGGAAAGGTGGCGATGTTGTACAAATCGCCAGTATCTTTTCTCGTGATGTTCCTCCTCGAATCCCGCACTCACAAAATACCACAGTACAGTGGCAGATAAGGAGGGAGGGCCATCAGCCCCTGCAGGGGTACCAGGAGCAACGTCCGCTCTTGCATGATTGCTGCTCCCATGATTGCTGCTGCTAGAGCTTGGGAGCTGAGTCCTAGCATCGATGGTCTGGGCCGTGCCGATTGCTTCTGGTACAGGCATCACATCCTCCATGTGTGCAGTGCGTCGTTAGACCCTCGCCTTAGCAATATTGCTAATACGGCCCGTTGGGCTATCCTAGCTTCCCAACGTCGAGCCTAGATCGAGAACACGTTGACTTAAGGGACCCTCTCCGTAGTTTGAATGTCGATGCTACTGCTGACGAAACAGATAACTCGATAGATAATTCAAAGCTGCGCTATTTTGGACGAGCGCGCTAACCTGAGCAAGGGATGGGACGTCCAGAACGAGTTAGTTTACTTACACAGTGAGAGACACCAAAGTCGATTATAGTCAATCAGATATAGGCTGTAGCAATCACAGTCATGCAAGAGAAAAGAAAAGAAAGCAGTAAGCCTAGTCGGCGTGAATTAAGGAAGCTATCCGAGAGGTATACCAATACGTCCATATCTAGAGAGACTCTTACCGTAGCATGGGTAATGGAGGGGTCCTCGGCCCTGTAAGGAGCCAGGACGAGCCCAGAGGCGAAAGCGGGAGATGACCAGTCAGTTGATGTCGACTGATCGGCACGAGGTGGCCGCGAGGTGCCAGAAACTGAAGAACTGTTTGAATTTATAAGTTTGTTTGCGTCCAGGTTCGATACGTCCCTGCGCGAATTTTCAGATTGGCGATGCGTGAGTTGCGAGAATGTGCCTCCAGTTGCGAGTATTCGCGACTGCTCGGAAATCGGGAAAAGTCTGCTCCCTTCTGCCGTACATGTACGGTGGCCAGGCTGGCCACAGGGGCTGGCCAGGCCAGACTGTACCTGCATGGTGGCTGTAATGTATTTCCCAATCTTGTGCGGGACTGTAGGGGCCCGTACTGTATTTCCAATCTGACAGTAAAACGGTCACTCTTCATTAACTGATGTGCAGTCCAGAAGATGAAGGTCGAACGAAGCTTCCTCTGTTCATCCATTAATGTATGAAATATTGGATCAAGTCTTATTGATAGGCATCCGTAGGCATGATAAGTTTTTCGAACTGTTTTTTTATCGTTCAGATGTAGAGGAGAAATGGAAAAATGGGAAAACAAGGACAAAGTGATTTGTTCGCGTTTACATTTTCCTGGTATGGTTTTTTACTGCCGAAGACGGCAAGCAGCCAAATTGCTGGCTGAAGCCATGGAACTATCAGCTAAGCACTTCAAAGAGTGGACAGATGCTTGAACGGTCAAACGCGCCAATCTATACACGGAGATGAGAATAATTAAAGGGACTGGGGACACACATAAGACACCAGCGGTGGAAGGGGCAGAAGCCTGGAACCTAACCAGGGTACAGGCTAGATGGCGCGTGTTAGGGGATCAGGGGGCGCAGCCCACCAGGAGCTGTCACCGTGTCATGAAGGATGACACAGTCTACAGGAAGCTGTTACCGTACAGAAAAGCAGTTACTTTCTACAGCTATAGTTCTAAGGAAGTACAGTAGTAGTCACCAAGACATAAAACGATCGAGTGAACCGCAATTGATGCTGATAGGAACCAAGTTTAATTTCAAATAAAACTGCCCAGCTTCTCCGGCACTATACAGTCTTGGAATTGTTTCGCTAAATATGTAACAATATACTCGCGCTCGTATGATACACGATTTCGTGCTTGACAACCCTATATATATATCCACCTAACTAAACCTTGACAAATCGTTAAACTGTCGGTGTAGAGACCTGGAGTCCTGGACATGTACTGAATGAATGTTATGTTACAGTCCAGGGTATGGCCAAATAGGCTAAAGGGACTTGCCAACCGTTTAGGTAAGGCTTAAAAATAACAAGCACTGATGAACTGAGCCCCAAACAATCGTTTAACCGACGGGGGCCCTGAGTTCGTTGCTATAGTAGTGATTAATTTATTTCTACAATATTATTAAATCATCATCTCAGCTGGGATGATAATTTAATTGTGCGATTATTGTCGCATTTTTTTATAAATTGAATTAAGTATTTCCATCCTTCAAAGGAATCAGGATTCATCACCAGCTTCATACTGTCTACAATCGGTACGAGTCCTAACCCTGTTACATTCCCTGTTTTCTATGACTATCGCATCATCGATTCAGTCGCCCATCATAGGATGCTTAGTATGAGGTTGAGAAGAAGATATTTGAATCGACCTGCCAGAGAGTCCAAACATCCTACCACACCCCACCACCACCACCAACACCAATCACCGTCGTGGTTACCTGACTTCTGCCTCATTCTTCTCTAAACTCATCATCAAGTTCAGTCGCCGCATCTAGGGATGCTGGTTTGAGTAAAGAAGACATTATTTGAATCACAGCCGCCAAGAGTCAACCATCCTACCAACCACTCACGAAAACCTATCACCATAAACTACCAACCATCCTACCAAACCCTATCATCCTACAAAACCATCCGACAACCCATTCCCATCCTACGACCCCATCTCAAATATCACCATCCTACCAACCATCCTACAACCCCCATCACCAATCCTAAACCCCATCACAAAAACTATTCAATCCTACCAAATCCCCATCACCATCCTACCAACCGAAACCATCACCATCCTACCACCGACCCCCCAACCCAAAAAACTATCCTACAACCCTCCTACACCCTCCTACCAACCCCCAATCACCATGCCTACCAGCCCCATCACCAAAACTCCTACCAACCCCATCACCACCGGATCCATACCAACAAACCATATCCAAAACCCATTCCTACCAAACCCCCCATCACCATCCTACCAAAACCCATCTACATCACCAAAACCATCACCATCCTACCAACCCATCCTACCAAACCCCATCACCATCCTACCAACCCATCCTCCCATCCACCAACCCATCTACAACCATCCTAACCAACCCATCACTCCTACCAAACCCATCACCATCCTACCCATCCTACCAAACCCCATCACCATCCTACAACCATCCTACCAAACCCCATCACCATCCTACCAACCCATCCTACCAAACCCCATCACCATCCTACCCATCCTACCTCAATCACCATCCTACCTACCATCCTACCATAACCCCATCACCATCCCTACCAAAAACCATCACTACAAAACCCATCAATCCCAATCCATCCCTACCATCACCAATCCTACTACCAACCCATCCAATCACCAAACCCCCTCACCAATCCTAACCAAACCATCACCTACCAAATCCTCAAACCCATCACCATCCTACCAGCCCATTTACCATAATACCAAACCCATCACCATCCTACCAGCCACCTAATACCTAAACCCCATCCACCATAATGCCAAACCCCAATCACCATACTACCAACCCCCATCACCATACTACCATCCCCCCACCACCATCCTACCAATTCCCACCACCATACCTATGACACCCCACCACCATCCTACCAACCACCATCCACCACCACCAACCCCCCAACCCATACACCTATACCAACCCACCATTCCTACCGATCACATCCTACCACTCCCACCACATCCTACCAACCCCCACAACCGTCGTCCCCCCCACACCATCCTACCAACCCCATCACTCATCCTATAGGATGTTGTATGAGATTGAGAAGACGATAATTGTAATTGGCTCCCCACCAACCATCCTACCGCCCCCACCCCCACCCCCACCCCCCCCCCCCCCCCCAACCCCCCCATCCTACCAACCCCAACCCGCCCCATGCCTGACCCCATCACCGTCGTCGCAACCTGACTTCTGCTTTATTCTTCTCAACCTCATCAAAAATCAGTCGCCGCATCTAGGATGCTTGTATGAGTTGAGAAGACGATATTTGAATTGGCCTCGCCAGAGAGTCCAACCATCCTACCCCCCCCCCCCCCCCCTACACACACACACACTCTCACTCCCCCCCCCCCCCCCCCAACACACACACACACACGATCTACCAACCTCCATCACCGTCGTCGCAACCTGACTTCTGCTCATTCTTCTCAAGCTCGTCATCAAGTTCAGTCGCCTCATCTAGGATGCTGGTATGAGTAAAGAAGACGATATCTGAATCGGCTCACCCTGGACTCCAACCATCCTACCAACCCCCACCACCATCCTACGGACCCCACACACCATCCTACCGACCCCCACCATCCTAACCGACTCCCACCACCATCCTACCATCCCCACAACCATCCTACCAACCCCCACAACATCCTACCAACCCCATCACCATCCTAGCCAATCCCCACCACTATCCTACAACCCCCACCACCATCCTACCCCCCCACCCCACCATCCTACCAACCCCCACCACCATCCTACCAACGCCCAACACCATCCTACCAACCCCCACCACCATCCTGCGACCCCCCCCACCATCCTACCCCCCCCCCCCCACACCATCCTACCAACCCCTCCCACCATCCTGCCAACCCCCATCACCATCCTACCCCCCCCCCCCCCCCCCCCACCATCCTACCCCCACCACCACCACCATCCTACCATCCCCCCCCACCATCCTACCCCCCCCCACCCACCCCACCATCCTACCAACCCCATCACCGTCGTTGCAACCTGACTTCTGCTTATTCTTCTAAACCTCATCAAAATCGGTCGCCGCATCTAGGATGCTGGTATGATTGAGAAGACGATATTTGAATTGGCTCGCCAGAGAGTCCAACCATCCTACCCCCCCCCCCCCACCCCACCCCACCCCCTCATCCTACCAACACCACCACCATCCTACCAACCCCCATCACCATCTTCGTAACCTTTCTTCTGCTCATTCTTCTCAACCTCATACAAATCAGTTGCCGCATCGAGGATGCTAGTATGCGTAGAGAAGACGATATTTGAATCGTCTCGACCAAGTATCCTTCGTTCACCTGCTTGGCCGGCGGCTGCTATCTTGGAAGCCATGTACCCCTGCAAATATATTTGATACACAAATGCTTAACATGTTGTAAATGAATAATAACAAATAAATAAATGAATGAATACACAAATAAATAAATAAATAGTACACCTTATTATTGCTATCTTTGACGCCTTGTTCCCCTGCAAATACATTTGATACAGAAATGCTTAAAATGTTGTAAATAATAAATAAATAGTATGCCTTC
Organism: Microglena sp. YARC; assembly: GCA_022414725.1. Classification (NCBI taxonomy): domain Eukaryota; kingdom Viridiplantae; phylum Chlorophyta; class Chlorophyceae; order Chlamydomonadales; family Chlamydomonadaceae; genus Microglena; species Microglena sp. YARC. The sequence goes on along the minus strand of JAJSRW010000697.1, from coordinate 14,353 downwards.
TTACTGCTATCTTGGACGCCATGTACCCCTGCAAATATATGATTTACAAGAATGCTTTAAATGTTGTAATTGAATAATTATAATGAATAATAATAAGTATCTAATAATAAATGAATAATGAATAATAAAATAATAATAATAATAATACAAAATAAATAAATAAATAGTACACCTTATTATTGCCGCTATCTTGAACGCCGTGTACACTGCAAAATTTTATTTGATACAAAAATGCTTTAAAATGTTTGTAAATCATAATTACATAAAGAATACGCCTTATTATTGCTATCTTGGACGCCATGGAGTCCTCCAAATATATTTGATAAGAAAAATGCTTTAAACGCTGTAAATAAATAAACGAATAAATGAATAAATAAATAAATAAATGAATAAATAAATAAATAAACACATAAATAAATACATCTTTTAATAAGTACGCCTTATTACGAGGGCGTGCAGTTGAGGTGGCTAGCCTGTTTTTGCTTGCACTGGGGGCCGACCACCAAATTTAAATGCTGTTTTTTTACTGCCGCAGCACAGCGACCAACCCTTAAGGGCAGGAACCATGTAATGTCCCGGAATCCCCACCGTTCCATTGAGTGTGTGTGGTTGTGGTGGTGTGTGTGTTGTGTGGTGGCGTTGGTGTATGTGTGTGTGTGGGGGGTGTTGGTGTGTGTGTCGGGGGGGGATTGAGTTGCACTATGGTGTTAGCGTTACTCCACTTTCATAGGAACTGCTCTGCCTTTCTTTCCAAACCCTGGATACCGCTGGTTTGTGGAAGGGCCCCCTGCCTCACACAGCGACCAGCTTTAACAGCTGTAACTATTTAATGTCAAGGAATCCCCACCCTTCCATTGTTTGCCTACTTTCTTAGGAACTTCCCTTTTTTTTCCTTCGTGTTTTGCCTTTCTTTCCTTTGAGTTTAGCCTTTCTTTCCTTTTTGTTTTGCCTTTCTTTCCTTTTTTGTTTTGCCTTTCTTTCCTTTTTTGTTTTGCCTTTCTTTCATTTTTGTTTTGCCTTTCTTTCCTTTTTTGTTTTGCCTTTCATTCATTTTTTGTTTTGCCTTTCTTTCCTTTTTGTTTTGCCTTCCTTTCCTTTTTTGTTTTACCTTTCTTTCCTTTTTTGTTTTGCCTTTCATTCCTTTTTGTTTTGCCTTTCTTTTCTTTTTTGTTTTGCCTGTCATTCCTTTTTTGTTTTGCCTTTCTTTCTTTTTTGTTTTGCCTTCTTCCCTTTTTTTTTTGCCTTCTTTCCTTTTTTTTGCCTTCCTTTCATTTTTTGTTTTGCCTTTCTTTCCTTTTTGCTTTGCCTTTCTTTACTTTTTGCTTTGCCTTTCTTTCCTTTTTGTTTTGCCTTTCTTTCCTTTTTTGTTTTGCCTTTCTTTCCTTTTTTGTTTTGCCTTTCATTCTTTTATGTTTTGCCTTTCTTTCCTTTATGTTTTCCCTTCCTTTCCTTTTTGTTTTGCCTTTCTTTCCTTTTTGTTTTGCCTTCCTTTCCTTTTTGTTTTGCCTTTCTTTCCTTTTTGTTTTGCCTTTCTTTCATTTTTGTTTTGCCTTTCTTTCCTTTTTTGTTTTGCCTTTCTTTCCTTTTTTGTTTTGCCTTTATTTCCTTTTTGTTTTGCCTTCCTTTCCTTTTTTGTTTTGCCTTTCATTCATTTTTTGTTTTGCCTTTCATTCCTTTTTGTTTTGCCTTTCTTTTCCTTTTGTTTTGCCTTTTCTTACCTTCTTCCTTTGCCTTCCTTTCCTTTTTTGTTTTGCCTTCCTTTCCCTTTTTTGTTTTGCCTTTCTTTCCTTTTTTTTGCCTTCCTTTCATTTTTTGTTTTGCCTTTCTTTCCTTTTTGCTTTGCCTCTCTTTCCTTTTTGTTTTGCCTTTCTTTCCTTTTTTGTTTTGCCTTTCTTTCCTTTTTTTTTGCCTTCCTTTCATTTTTGTTTTTCCTTTCTTTCCTTTTTTGTTTTACCTTTCTTTCCTTTTTTGTTTTGCCTTTCATTCCTTTTTGTTTTTCCTTTCTTTCCTTTTTTGTTTTGCCTTTCTTACCTTCTTGTTTTTCCTTTCTTTCCTTTTTTGTTTTGCCTTCCTTTCCTATTTTTGTTTTGCCTTTCTTTCTGGCCCCACTTTCTTTTGGCGCCCCTTGTGGCCCCCCTTTTGCCCCCCGCTTTCGGCCCCCGCTTTTGGCCCCACTTCCTTTTGGCCTCCGCTTCTGGCCCCACTTTCTTTTGGCGCCCCTTGTGGCCCCCCCTTTTGCCCCCGCTTTTGGCCCCACTTCCTTTTGGCCTCCGCTTCTGGCCCCAATTTCTTTTGGCCCCCTTGTGGCCCCCCCTTTTGCCCCCCGCTTTGGCCCCCGCTTTTGGCCCCACTTCCTTTTGGCCTCCGCTTCTGGCCCCACTTTCTTTTGGCGCCCCTTGTGGCCCCCCCTTTTGCCCCCGCTTTTGGCTCCTGCTTTTGGCCCCACTTTCTTTTGGCGTCCTTTGTGGACCCCCCTTTTAGCCCCCGCTTTTTGGCCCCACTTTCTTTTGGCATCCCTTGTGGACCCCCTTTTTAGCCCCCGCTTTTTTGCCCCACTTTCTTTTGGCGCCCCTTGTGACCCCTGCTTACCTTCCGAACTTGATTCACGAGGTCAGCAGCTTGCATGCGCGCTATATTCCTCACCTCAATGGCGTCGTTGCACGAGTCTCATCTATCAGACAGGAAAGGTGGAGAAAGTCGTTCCAGACACAACCTTTTGCAGTTTTTTCTTCACTTCCCTTTTGCCCCCACCTCCTTTTGGTGCCCCTGGTGCCCCCCCCCCACCCCCTTTTTTTTGATCCCTTTCTGGCCCCCCCTTACCTTGCGAACATGATTCACGAGGTCAGCAGCTTGTATGCGCGCTGTATTCCTCACCTCAATGGCGTCGTTATCCCGGAGGGTCTTGAACCACCTGCAAAAAAAAAAAAAATCTTAAGCCTTATGACAAGGCGTGCGGTTGAGGGGGCCAGCTCATTTGCTTGCGCTGGGGTCGACCAGCTGTAATTGCAAAATAAATAAATACAGAAATACATAAATAAAACAAATGCATGTTATGCCCTTGAAGACATGGCGTACGGTTGAGGGGGCCAGCCCGTTTGCTTGCGCTGGGGTCGACCAGCTGTAATTGCAAAATAAATAAATACAGAAATACAAAAATAAAAAAAATGAATGTTATGCCCTTGAAGACAAGGCGTACGGTTGAGGGGGCCAGCCCGTTTGCTTGCGCTGGCTCCAACCATCTGTAAGTGCAAAATGAATAAATGAATAAATAAATAAATAAATCAATAAAATAAATAAATAAATAATAAATAAATAATAAAAAACAAACACATAAGTAAAAACGAATGAATGTTATGCCTAAGACAAGGCGTGAGGTTGAGGGGGCCAACCAGTTTCCTTGCGCTGGGGCCAACCACCTGTAAGTCCACAATAAATAAATAAGTAAATAAATAAATACATAAATAAAATAAATAAATTATAAATAAATAGATGTACATTTTTTAATACATAAAATCAACTTATGAATGTTATGCCCAAGACAAGGCGTGCGGTTGAGGGGGCCAGCCTGTTTGCTTGCGCTGGGGCCAACCAGCTGTCAGTGCAACATGTTTTCATATACTACAGGGCCCCTGTTGGTAAAACGATTGTTTTGGGTTCAGTTCATCATCTACCCCTGTTCTGTAATACATTAGTAAATTCATATCAATATTAATATTAATATTAACATTAATATTAATATTAATATATTGTAATATTAATATTCAGCCAGTATATTGGTAATATTAATATTAATATTAATATTAATTCATTACTATAATATACATGTAGTACATACATGTATGCAGGTCGTCGTCAACCGCGATGGTAGCTTGTCCAGTTGAGGTAGAAGACCGCTCCCTACCCGCGTACGACGAGTTCCCTTAACACCACGCCCCATCAGGCGTTATCATTACATACATGTATGCAAGCCCCTTATGATCGCCATTTCTGTCATTGCATGGCGACGCATGAACGCCCCACCCCCCCCCCGGCTTCGCGCTCCGCCATTCGATGGCTACGCAGCAATCAAGTAGTAATGGTGACTATAGCTAGCTCCGGCCTTATTTGGCCTACCCCTCGACTGTAACGTACATACCAACATATAATTATAGAATGGGCCGGAATGGTGGATTTGTTCTGGGTATTCCTATTCCATAACGGGCACCAGGTCCACTATCATACCGTATATCACACCAGCCTTGTTTGGTAGTAGCGCAGCATGGTGACTATAGCTCGCTCCGGCGTACGCTGTGGTGTCCTTGACATCACGTCCTGTGAGTAACTGTATTACATGGATGTAACAATTTCAATTTCAATTTAAACAATCCTGGAATTAGGCTTGAGTAGCCCAAGCAGTTGTTCAACCTGGCCTAAATAAATCTGAAATACAGAAACACTGTTGGAAAGGAAGTGCAAGCTGTCATAAGCAGGGTACTTCCATTGACCAAATTGGCCAGCGCTTTAGCGCACTTGAAAACAAAAAACTGCGCTTAGTAGTGCAAAAAGTGCAAAAATTGCTTGCTGCGCCCACAGGGGGTTGCAAAAAACTGCGCGAAACGCGCATTGGGGCTCAAAAAGACAGTGCGTCAGCGCGCAAAAGCGCGCGCTTGGAAGTACCCTGGTCGTAAGCAATCCTTTTTTGGTTAAGCCCCCACCGTCTAGGGGGCGGGAGCCCCCAGGGTCAACATGTTGTCCGTATGTTCGTACGACCGGCTATCCGACCGTCTGACCACAAGAAACCATGTCCCTAGCTGGCCCCTGGACCTGTCGTATACCCTAGCTACAGTCTGCTGCACTCGATTCCGGTGCTACCTGTTGCTCCGATATCAAACACCCTCCTCCACTTTTCCATGGAAGGATGAACTCCCAGGGGGTCCTGGGGGGGGGGGGGGGGGGGGGCCCTGGGGGACTGTAACATACACATGGATAAGGCTAGAGGCAGCTTGTTTCATTGACGGAGACGAAAGTGGTGCAGGGCAATGCTCCCTACAAACTCAAGACGGAAGTTCACGGCTCCACATGTTGCTGCGTCGCTTGCAACAAGCATACGAATTGCCCTACTTTGATTCATTCTGTATTGGTATTTCCTATTTTGCACTGTTATTTGACATTCAATATGTATGCGTACTCAGTATACATAATGAATATCAAATAACATGATCTGATTTGGTAATATTTTGTATGAGTAATGATAATGCCTGGTGGGGCGTGGTGTTAAGGGAACCCGTCGTACGCGGGCAGAGAATGTTCTACCACCTCGACTGGACAAGCTACCATCGTGGTTGACAACGACCTGCGACGCTAAGGGTGACTGTAGGGGGAATCGAACCCCCGACCCTACATCCTCAACGCGACTTGGTGTACCACTACACCAATTGATTCTCTGAAAGGGGTTACTCAGTATACATAATGAATATCAAATAACATGATATTTGATAACATTTTGTATCAGTACTACTCACACTGTGTATGTATTTGTGTTGGTATTCATTATTACACTATCTATACTGTGTATATTACACTACTTACATACGTACATACTGTGTACTGTGTATATTACACTACTTACATACGTACATACTGTGTACTGTGTATATTACACTACTTACATACGTACATACTGTGTACTGTGTATATTACACTACTTACACTGTGTATGTATTTGTGTTGGTATTCATTATTATGGACTGATATTTTCACCATTGACTTTGTCCGCACCTAATTGTTGAGAGTGCAAAGAAAGCAACGACTGTGACATTTTCATCATTGACTTTGTCGGCACCTAATTGTTGGGAGTACGGAGAATGCGCCGGTGACATTTTCATCATTAACTTTGTCCGCGCCTAATTGTTGGGAGCGCAAAAAAGCGGCGTACATTTCATCATTGGCTTTGTCTAAAACTAATTGTTGGGAGTGCCAAGACAGCAACGGTAACATTTTCATCATTGACTTTGTCCACAGCCAATTGTTGGGAGTGTGAAGAAAGCAACGACTGTGATATTTTCAACATTGACTTTGTCTGCACCTAATTGTTGGGAGTGTGAAGAACGCGGTGACATTTCATCATTGGCTTTGTCCGAACCTAATTTTTGGGAGTGCCAAGAAAGCAACGGTAACATTTTGATCATCAACTTTGTCTGCACCTTATTGTTGGGAGTGCGGAGAATGCGACTGTGACTTTTTAACCATTATTTTTGTCCACACCTAATTGTTGAAAGTGCGAAGAAAGCGACAGTAACCTTTTCATCATTAACTTTGTCCGCACCTAATTGTTGGGAGTGCGAAGAAAGCAACGACTGTGACATTTTCATCATTGACTATGTCCGCACCTAATTGTTGGGAGTACAAAAAAAACGACTGTGACATTTTCATCATCGACTTTGTCCGCACCTAATTGTTGGGAGTGCGAAGAAAGCAACGACTGTGACATTTTCATCATTGACTTTGTCCGCACCTAATTGTTGGGAGTGCGAAGAAAGCAACGACTGTGACATTTTCATCATCGACTCTGTCCACACCTAATTGTTTGGAGTGCGAAGAAAGCAACGACTGTGACATTTTCATCATCGACTTTGTCTGCACCTAATTGTTGGGAGTACAAAAAAAAAACGACTGTGACATTTTCATCATCGACTTTGTCCGCACCTAATTGTTGGGAGTGCGAAGAAAAACGACTGTGACATTTTCATCATCGACTTTGTCCGCACCTTATTGTTGGGAGTACAAAAAAAAACGACTGTGACATTTTCATCATCGACTTTGTCCGCACCTAATTATTGGGAGTACAAAAAAAAACGACTGTGACATTTTCATCATCGACTTTGTCCGCACCTAATTGTTGGGAGTGCGAAGAAAGCCACGGCGTACATCAACATGAGAGGGTACAGTCTCGGTGCCCCATGTTGTGTACTTCCTGTTTGTGCAGTGTGCTTGCAGCATGGGTAGCGCCCGTAGCTGTCCCAGGGTACTGGGAGTAGCAGGTACAGCAAGGGAAGAAATAGGGTGTGGGTGCGGGTGTTTGGGTGGGTGTTGGTGTGGGTGTGAGAGGGGGGGATGGAAGGTGGAGAGGTGCAAGTGTACTTGCAGCATGTGTACCGCCCGTAGCTGTCCCAGGGTACTGGGAGCAGCAGGTACAGCATGGGAAGAAATAGGGTGTGGGTGTGGGAGGGGCTGATGGAAGGTGGAGAGGTGCAAGTATACTTGCAGCATGGGTAGCGCCTGTAGCTGCACCAGGTTACTGAAAGTAGCAGGTATAGCAAGGGAAGAAAGAGGTTGTGGGTGTGGAAGGGAGTTTTTGTGTGGGAGAGGCGGATGAAAGGTGGAGAGGGGGGGATGGGCTGTGGCAGATAGAAGGTAGAGATGTAGGTGCCAGTGTGTTTGCAGCATGGGTTAGTGGCCCGTAGCTGCACCAGGGTACTGGGAGCAGGGAGGTATGGCAAGGGAAGAAATAGGTTGTGGATGCGGGTGCGGGTGTTTGGGTGGGTATTGGTGTGGTGGTGGGAGGGGCGGATGGAAGGTGGTGGGGTGGGGAGGTGCAAGTGTACTTGCAGCATGGGTAGCGCCCGTAGCTGTACCAGGGTACTAAGAGCAGCAGGTATAGCAAGGGAAGAATTATGGTGTGAATGTGGGTGTAGGTGTGGGTGGGTGTTTGGGTGTGAGAGGGGCGTATGGAAGATGGAGAGGGAAGGATGGGCTGGGGCAGATGGAAGGTAGAGAGGTGAGGAGGTGCAAGTTTGCTTGCAGCATGGGTAGCGCCCGTAGCTGTCCTAGGGTACTGAAAGAAGCAGGTATAGCAAGGGGACGAATAGGGTGTGGGTGTGGGTGTGGGTGTGTTTGGGTGTTCGGGTGTGGGTGTGTTTGGGTGTTTGGGTGTGGGTGTGGGTGGGTGTTTGGGTGTGGGTGAGGGTGGGTGTTTGGGTGTGGGTAAGGGGTGGGTGTTTGGGTGTGGGTGTGGGTGGGTGTGGGTGGGTGTTTGGGTGTGGGTGTGGGTGTGGTGTGGGTGGGTGTTTGGGTGTGGGTGTGGGTGGGTGTTGGGTGTGGGTGTGTGTGTGGGTGGGTGTTTGGGTGTGGGTGTGTGTGGGTGGGGGTGTGGGTGTGTGGGTGGGTGGGTGTGGGTGTGGGTGGGTGTTTGGGTGGGTGTGGGTGTGGGTGGTGTTTGGGGTGTGGGTGTGTGTGGGTGTTTAGGTGTGGGTGTGGGTGTGGGTGTTTGGGTGTGGGTGTGGGTGGGTGTTTGGGTGTGGGTGTGTTTGGGTGTGGGGCGGGTGTTTGGGTGTGGGTGGGTGTGGGTGGGTTTTGGGGTGTGGGTGGGTGTTTGGGTGTGGGTGGGTGTTTGGGTGTGGGTGTGGGTGTGTTTAATACCCCCCGGAGAAATCATTGGCGACACCGCACGCTTTGGCGACAGGTGTAACCGAAATTATCCGTGAAATTAATGGCGCGACCCACGGATGATTTCTGGGAACACCGCTTTACAAGACGCGACGCGGCAACTTAACCATTTATTCTATTCTTTTCAATTCTGCTTGCCTCGATGGCTGCTATCTTCGTTGCCTGCTAGCTGACTGCCTTAGTTGACTGCTAGTTGACGAGTCAACGAGGCTAGCCTCGTTTCTATCATTCCGTTCTGCTATCCTGATAGCCTCCCTCGTTCCTTTCTGCTAGCCTTTCTACTCGTTCTGCTAGCCTTTCTGTGCGTCCTACAGCCCCTCTGTGCGGGGCAATGCCGAGTGCGGCTTCAGCACAGCTGGTCTTCGATCCAAGTACAGACAAAGAATTCAAACGCTTTGACAAGAAGTTCGCGCGCCAAGTGCCGGATTACGGGTACAAATGGATCGTGTGCCTGCCGCCAAAGTGGGGCAAGCACGACTTCAAGCTCAAGCTCCGCTTCGACAAGCGAAAATGCGTGCTACAGGGCCTGTACTTACTGTCCAAGGTAGGAACCCTTGTCGTAGCCATGATCCATTGGTGTCCAGGGAGGGGAAACGGTTTGCAGGGAGATGCATGGGGCTTCAGGGTGGGGCACAGAGGTGCACACCCACCCACAACCACCACGGCATAAAATGCAGCATCCCCCCACCCACCACCACCACCACCCACACACACTCAGTCACACGCACACCACCACCATGGACATGCATGCAGGGCTGGTTGCTGCCACGTCAAAGGATAAGGGTTGAATCTGATACAGCCTTCTTCCGGGCATGGGCTTTGGATGCAGCAGAGGCTGCTGCCTGGATACATGCTACAGCCTGTCTTAGAGGCCATGTCATTACACATGGCTAACCGCATGGCAGCGTGGCTGGAGGAGGTGAAGTGGTCGCAGCTTTGGGCCAACATCAACAGCCCCTCACCCAGAAAGCCCACATGCTAATCCCCCATCACCACCATCACCAATCACCACCATCACCACCACCACCAAACCAGAGACAGTCTCCGCGCATCATGCGCCGGCCTGCAGCGCCCCAAGTAGCATGCAGCCCTAGTGTTGGGCAGGCCCAAGTGGTGGTCAGCCCTAGTGGTGGGCGACCCCAAGCGGTAGTCAGCCCTGGTGGTCGGCAGCCCCAAGTGGGTGGCAGCCCCAGTGGTGGGCGGCCCCAAGTGGTAGTCAGCCCTGGTGGTCGGCAGCCCCAAGAGGTAGTCAGCCCTAGTGGTGGGCGACCCCAAGCGGTAGTCAGCCCTGGTGGTCGGCAGCCCCAAGTGGTAGTCAGCCCCTAGTGGTGGGGCGGCCCAAGTGGTAGTCGAGCCCTAGTGGTCAGCAGCCCCAACAGGGGTGGCAGCCTAGTGGTCGGCTGCCCCAAGTGGTGGGCAGCCCTTATGGTGGACGCCCCATAGCCCTCCTACCCAAACTCTGAGGCATGACAGGGGACAGTGATTCTGGGTGCAGGCCTCATCACATGGCTAGAAGGGGCTCATGATGTGCCCCCAACAAATGAACTGAGCCTCAGGTCTTCCACACGATTCAAGAGATGGAAATCTAACAGGTACCATGGGTATGCACAGCAAGCGCAAATCGTCAGAATGAAATCTTGCCACATTTGGCAGTATGCGGGGGGGAGCATACTGATGAGGCCACCTGGAAGTTGCTGCAGCAGCTGGGCTTCCCACCATACATGTTTGACTGCGAGAGGACCGCTCTCAGCCAGAGGCTAAGGGCTGTCCATGACAAGATTGTGGCAAAGTACAAAGGGAAAACCTGGGAGAAGTACAATAGCAGGATCCGGGATATGGTGAAGGATATGCTGGGCGGAGAACATGGACCATCTACACCCCCCTCGACACACAGGCCGCTTTATAGAATGGTGAGAATGGAGATGTTGCATCTTGCCCTCATGTCACCTGAGAAGTTTCTTCTCTTCATCAGAAGGCTCGAGAATGGGGAAGTGCACAGGTTCAGTGACAACATTGGGGCCCCAATGTTGGATTTTATGAATGATGTGAGCATGAGCATGGTGCGTGGGGACAAGAGGACATGACAGAGGCAGTGGAGGCAGATGGCAGTGGAAGTGGCAGTGGGGGGAGGGCAGGGCACGGGTTGTGCCACTCCACCTTCAACAGCTGGAGGAGTGCAGCCTCGTTTCTGGAAAAGCTGCACTACATGCTCTTCATCGGGGACAGCCCTCCCAACCCCATCAAGGGCAATCAGATGGTGGTTTCCAGGAGCGATGCAATCAGGTATCGAATCATCACCACCACCACTCCTCACCACCACCACCTTGTCCAGTCAACACCCGTAGTGCCACCACCTGCCATCACCACCCTCGTCATCACCACCCACCTTGTCACCACCTGCCACCATCACCACCCTCGAGTCATCACCACCACCATTGTCCACCAACCTGCCACCATTCACCACCTCTCGTCAATCACCACGCCACCATCAACCATTTTTCTTTTTTTTTTTTTTTTTTTTTTTTTGTTCTTTGTCACCACCTGCCACATCACCACCCTCTCACCAGCCACTCACCACCACCTTGTCACCACCTGCCCTCCACCCGACCGCCTCCCCCCCACCCCCTGTCACCACCTGCCCCCCCCCCCATGCACCTTGTCACCGACCTGTACCACCAATGCCCACCTGCCACCCCCCCATGCAAACTTGTCAGCAACCTAGCCACCCATCACCCAACGTGCCACCAACAACCCTTGGCACCACCTTGTTCACGTCTCATGGCCCCCAGGACTGGAAGCATGTCACAAAAAAAACCCCAACAACCCGTTCGGAACAGGAGGGAACCCTTCTCACATTATCTCATGCACCTCAGGACTCGAAGCAATCCAAAAAGTTCAACAGAGGGACAACGATCTCGTCGCATCCTGTATCGAAAAGAAGCTGGCGTACAGCATTCGCGATCTCCAGTCTCGTGAGGGGGTGAGGGCAAGGGGGGTGATCATGGGGGCACGGGGGCTGGCGTTCTGGTGAGAGGAGGGTGGCACGTGGTACGGGGCTAGTGGCCTCCGGGGTGAACATGGGGGGCGAAGGTGGTGTGGAGGGTTGCATGGGGGCTAAGGGGGGTGACATGGGGCAGCAAGGGGAGGTGTAGAGGGTGGCGATGGGGGCACAGGGGGGTGACGCATGGGGGCATGAAGGGGTGTACGAGGGTGGGCATGGGGCAAGGGGGTGTAGGAGGGGTGCGGCGAATGGGGGCAAGGGGGGTGACATGGGGCAGATGGGGGGTGTAGGGGTGGCCTGGTGGGTTGCAGGGGGAGCAAGGGGGGAGTCGATGGTCTACCCTACCGCAATTCTGCCTGTTTCTCTTGTGTGCGCAGCGGTCTCACTTCTCCCGCCCTAAATTGTGTTCAGGAGGCTTGTTTGGCCGCAACGACAGTGTGGAGTGTGCACCCTTGGTGCTCTGTAGTTACATATGGAATAACCGCGGCGAAGTGGATTTGTGAGTTGCGGAATGCGCGCTGCGGAGTTGGGTGTAGGCTTCATCGAGTATCCACGGCGGACCCAAGAGTGTTGCTCATCTCCTTCCATGTCTCTTGACGCGTCATTGACAATTGGGCAAATTCAAGTTCAAATGAGGTGTAGGACAAGACGACAGTGGTCCACCTTTCCCAAGACATTGGCAGGATGTCTGGGAATGTCCCAGTGTTTGCATACATGATCTATCACGATCGAGACTTGTGCAATGATGAAGGGGTCTGCAGGGCCACCTAGGCTTGCTTAATCCTGGATCAAGCCAGGAACCCAAGACAGGACCATTATGCGCCATGGTGGAGGCTCAATTGTTGTTTTGCAGCAACGCGTCGCTGCTGTTGGCCAACTTGCCTTGCCAACAACCAGCATTAATGTGTATGCATGATGATGCATGCAAGATGCTGCATCAGTTCGAAACCCTGACGAAGGCAAATCAGGCAGCTACCCACAAGTCAAACGATGACATCAGAGCTTGCGATGAAGGCATGGAAAAGCTCATGGTCGCCACTTGACAGCATCGACTAGAGGCATCAGGGGTGACTCGAGACACGATGAGTTTATTGCTACAGCAAGCCTTGAGAGTTGGCTGATAATAATTAGGGATAGGGCAATGATAATATCATATGATACTCTTAATGGTCATCATACAATATCATTATGCTAATCATATGATGCCGTGCAGTCTGACTATTGGCTTACAAGTTACATTTAATATACAGTAAAATATAGTGATGCAATTTTTATGATTCATATGATATCAGACTCGCCTTTGGTCAAAATCATATGATTATGCCGATCCCTAGATATAATATGAATTTAAAATATGTATAATCCAATTTCACATCCACCACACTAGGATCCAGAAGGGTCAGACCAGTAGAGTGAGAGTCAGTACATAGGGTGGGTCTGGGAGATGCAAGGACTGGAGGGGAGTCTACTGCGCTATGGGCAAGACGTACCGAGGGAGGTGTGGTGTGGGTTGGGTGGCAGTGGGGGCATGGGCGGTCAGGGAGGGGGGTGTGGCTAGGCGAGGTGACTAGGGTGGTTAAGGGAGGGAGAAGGGGGGCAGGGAGGGACAGGGCTGGTAGGGAGGAAACATGGTGGCAGGGAGGGACAGGGTGGCAGGCGCTGGCAGGGAGGGCCGGGTGGGGGTGAGGGGGGCCAGGGAGGGACTACGCTGGAAGGGGTTGTGTGTGTGTGCGTGGTGTGTGTGTGTGGTGTGTGTGTGTGTGTGGGGTGGGGGGGGGCGGGGGGTCAGGGTTAGGGGCAGGCGGCAGGGTCAATGGGGGGTGAGGGGGGGGGGGTGGGGGGGGGGGGGGGGCGGGGGGGGGGGGGGGGGGGCATGGGGGGGGTGCATGGGGGGGGGGGGGGGGTTCTCGTCCTTCCCGTCCATCTGCCTTTCCTTGTGGTGGCAACTGGTCTTCGCTTACAGGACTCTACTGTGTGTACTTGCCCTCGCTTGAACACCTGGCCGGAACAAACGGTTGTTCCAAGAAAACTGCTGGGTATTCCTCGCAAGAAAGCAAGTGGGCCATGCTGGAGGTCTGTGCTTGATGCCCGGTAGAGATATTTTGACTCCCAGACAAATGTTGAAGGGGGGCAAGACCGTATGGCTAAAAGATGGGCAGGAGATGCAGGTCCAACTGGCCACTACATGGAAGGCAGGAGAGAGCTGTGGAATAGCGAGGTAAGAAAGGTAGGAGTTTCACCCTCACCCCTGCGCAGTTAAACACCTGTCATCACCCTGCCTCCCTGCCCCGCCTGCCACTCTAATCCCCCCCGTCTTTGTACCATCATGTTCAAAATGTGCCCACAATTGTACATTTTCCCACTGCCTTCCATGTGAAGTAGACGATGAACAAAGGACCCCTCTGGCAAATCAGTCATGCTGTCGGTCTTCAAGAAGGATGGTGATTCCATGACAGACGGACTACCTGGAGATTGCGGTATCTCATCAAAAAGATTGCTGTATTTTCATGGCTAGAAAAGCGGTGGCTGTGGGCTGGTTTGGTGGTGGTGTGTTGGGCTGATCGGTGGAGCTATGGGGGCAGAGAGTTGTTAGGGGGTGACATGGGTGCAAGAAGGGTGTCATGGGGGGCCAAGGGGGGTGGGGGGGGGTGACAATTGGGGGGCAAGGGGTGTGACATGGGGGCCAGGGGGTGTGGGCGGTGTGTGACATGGGGGCAAGGGGTGTGAACATGGGGGCAAGGGGGGTGTCATGGGGGCCAGGGGGGTGGGGGGTGAAACATGGGGGCAGAAGGGGGTTGTCATGGGGCCAGGGGGTGGGGGGTGGGGGTGGGTGCATGGGCAGATTAGGGGTGTGACGGATTTGATCTGGGGGTGGGCCATGGGTGTTGGGGGGTGACAATGGGGGACAAAGGGGGGTGGACTAATGGG
>JAJSRW010000696.1:0-19737 GCA_022414725.1 Microglena sp. YARC | reverse complement strand
TCGACGATAGTTATCTGCGGAGGTAATTGGCTGGTAAGATTGGCGAAGCTGATTGAATTTCTGTGAGACCACTCTGGTATATCTGTGGTTTTTGCGGAATTATCTGGAAGACATTTTGAAAAAGAATAAACCAAACATCTGCGTATTCCTCGCGTACGGGGTGTTCAGTCGACCGGCTTCCGTGATTATAGAGGTTTCTTATAATAAGTGCCTTTGGCCTTTTGTTTCATTCCTTTCGTCATGTGTATTATAGAGTATCAAAGTCACTGCGGGCATTATCCTACCGGTTACTGCATTACTCCTGCATTCCGATAATCTTCCCGCTGCTATATCAAGTACTGCTTGGTACGTGGGAAGCAATAACATTTTCGCACTTCCACTGAAAACTTACCTTAAAAGCTGCTACGGATCCTCAACCCTGACACGGGATCAATGGCTACTTGCTTGAAGGTGAGCAATGGGTTCCCTACATAGCACATGGCAAACTTGGGCATCACTCCAACAGCCTGCTTAACACAGCAGATCTGTCTGGCAGGTGGTTAATTTGTGAGAAGAGGTTTGGGTTGAGTGGTTTTCCGCTTCAGCACGTTTGTGGTCGTGGTTTTCTGCAGCGTCTGGGGTGGGGATTTTTCATGATGTTATGCCGTTTGCTCTAAACGCCAGGTCTGAGGGTGTCCTGGCTGCCAATCAACTCATAGGAAAGATGTTTGTTCGGGCAGCTGGGACATTCAAGACTGTGCATTTCTTAAAAATGCTAAGCTGAACTGGTCTGGACTGTACTGCCACCAGCCTGAGGCTTAAAGGGTACTTTGGTCCTGAGGGTGTTTCCCTTGTGTGCAAAACTGCATCAAGTCCTTTATGGTTTGAAACAGGCACCACAGAGCTTGGAGTATGTGATGTAAGCGGGTTTATGGTTGCACATGGTTTTACTATGTGCAAAGGCATAGAACCTGCTCTGTATTTTAGAAGGGATTTTATCTATTTGGGTGGGTGGAGCTATGTCTGACTAATGTGTTGATTTTACTGTGCGTTTTTAGTGAGCTGGGATAGGTATGTTTTTTGCTGATCAAGGCTTATGAGAAAGCTGGCTGGGAGGTCAAAGAGATGGGTGTACCGGTTCAGTCCCTCTCCTTGGACCATGGCTTGTTACACTGACTTCTGTATGCAGGTGTGTTTAAAATCAACTCTCCCAGCACTCCTAATTGTGGACTCGGTGGGAGCAGTTTTGGGTCTTACTGCTGCTGCCAAAGCCCAGGTTTGGTGCCCCATGGCAAGTCCACTGTCACTGACCTCCTGGGAACCCTTGGCCCTCTTATAGCCATACCACTCTCTCTTGTCGTGCTTTGCTTAATTAACTTGGCTACTTGCACGCTGTGTGCCAGGCCTGATATTTCTTTTGCTGTTCGCTACCTGTCAGGTTTTCTGCTCACGCCTACCGTCCCCTCTGGGGGCTGCCAACGCCGTTTTGCTCTTGTATTTGCGGTACGATTCAACCTGGGGCTCAACTTACACCACAGCCCTGTGTTTTTTGGACTGTCTTTGTGGACTCATCCTTTGCTGATGATGGGTCTGACAGGAGATCTCAGACTGGCTTTGCTGTGCTCGCTGGGGGGTGCATAGTGAACTGGATGAGCAAGAGGCAGCCTAACTGTTGTCATTAGCTCTAGTGAGGCTGAGTATCAGGCCCTGTCCCAGGCTTGCCAGGGAGGTTGCAATGGTTGAAGAAGGTTGAGGGTGGATCTGGGTCTGTCCTTGTTGATTTGGCTTACCCATTCAGGGTGACAACCAAGGGTCTCTGGTTGGGCACATGATGGCAGCTCTCCCTCGCAGCAAGCACATTGATGTTATTCATCACTATATGCAAGGAGCTGGTGGAGGATGGTTCACTGGATGTTGCCTATGTTCACCAACAAGGACAACTGTGGGCTGACCCTTCACAAGCCGCCTGGATCTGCTGTGTTCTGGCGGTTTGTCCGTATGCTTTGGAATGACCGCTTCTTCTTAGGGTCATTTTTTTTAATTTGGTTTACATCGGTTTCTCATTGGTTATATTGTTTGGCATTAGGTTTCTATTGCCCGGATCGGGTTTTCTATACCGTTGTTACCCATCTTTTGATATTCGGTTTTCATCTGTTTTCTAAACTTTGGCAAATTTTTTGGTTTTGCCTTGGTTCTTCCTTCCTATAACCCTTTGGGTTCCATTTGAAGTTCTCTCGTTTTTTTCGGAGTTCTTTGATTTTTTTTTTTTTAATTGTTACATATAGTCTTATGTCACCAATGCCATAGGTGGAGTAGTCGTCTTTGTATGTTCACCTTGTGTCATAGGTGGAGTGTCAGCATGAAATTGCGGTGCTCTCACGCGTTTTTATGACTTGGTGACTACTTATGTACTTCCTTAGAACTATCGGTCCCAGACGGTGTTTCCTGTCTGTACTTGTGTCAGCTTCCCGTAGACTGTGTCAATCCTTCATGACACGGTGACAGCTTCCTGTTGGCTGCGTCACCGGTTCCCCTGACACGCACTTTACTGCCTGCGCCTGGCTTAAGATTCCTGCTTAGGTTTTAGACTCAGGGTCTGGCTACCGCCTCTTCCACGATGGTGCTCTTTGGCGTCCGCCTGTCCTTGTAACGTTACTCTCGTCTCCGCATTTATAGATTGGCGTTCTGCACACACTTTGTCCACTCTCCGGAGTGTTATCCAAGCTGATACACACATACATACCAGTACACAGCTACATGCATACATGCCAAGATACCACTAAATACATACACACATCCATACATAAGAAGATTACACTGCCACATACGTACGCAGTACACCTATACATACATACCAGTTACACCACACTACATGACCAGTACACTGCTACGTACATACCAATATACCACTACATACACACAGTACACAACTCCAACTACGTACATACCGAATGCAAACCCTACCACTACAATACATTTCACCAGTACATCGCTGCGTACATACACTATATCGCCCCGCTACATACATACAATGCATATTGCTGCGTACATACCACTACCGCCAGTAGTACCGCTGCGTATCATACCAATATACCACTACATACACAACCAGTACACCACCCACCACCTACTCTCCCCAACCATCAAAAACCATACTCACTATACCGCTACATACACACCAGTACCGCTGGCGATACCACCAGCAAGCTGCGTAACATACACATAAAACAAACGTACATACACCGCTGCGTACATAATCCACTCACTACATGAGTACACCTTCACGCTGCGTACATACCACTATGCCGCCCTACATAGATCCATCTACGCGCTAAAGCGTACATACACTATAGCCGCTACATACACCAGTACATACAATATAAATACCACACATACACCCGCTGCGGTACACATCACTATACCGCTACATACACACCAGTACACCGCTGCGTACATACCATGCTACCACTACATACAAACCAGTACACCGCTGCGTACATACCACTATACCGCTAATACACACCGAGTACATCCGCTGCGTACATACCACTATGCCGCTATATACACACCAGTACACCGCTGCGTACATACCAGTACACCACTACATACACACCAGTACACCGCTACGTACATACCACTATACCGCTACATACACACCAGTACAGTAGCCGCTGCGTACATACCATGCTACACTAACTACATACACAGTACACCGCTACGTACATACGCACTATACCGCTACAATACACGAACTACAGTACACCGCTCTGCCGTACATACCACTATACCGCTACGATACCACATCCAGAAACAAATTAAGGCCCAGTACCGCTGCGTACATACCATGCTACCACTACATACACACCAGTACACCGCTGCGTACATACCACTATACCGCTACATACACACCAGTACACCGCTGCGTACATACCACTATATGTCTGCGCCGCTACATACACACCAGTAACACGCTGCGTACATACCGGATGCTACACCTACATACACACACAGTACACCGCTACGTACATGACGGCACTATACCGCTACATACACACCAGTACACCGCTGCGTACATACCATGCTACAACTACATACACACCAGTACACCGCTACGTACATACCACTATACCGCTACATACACACCAGTACACCGCTGCGTACATACCACTATACCGCTACATACACACCAGGTACATAAGACCGGCTTCGTACTACCACTATACCGCTACATATACACCAGTACAGGGCGTGGGGCCGCTTGCGTACATACCATGCTACCACTACATACACACCAGTACACCGCTGCGTACATACCACTATACCGCTACATACACACCAGTACACCGCTGCGTACATACCACTATACCGCTACATACACACCAGTACACCGCTGCGTACATACCACTATACCGCTACATACACACCAGTACACCGCTACGTACATACCATGCTACCACTACATACACACCAGTACACCGCTACGTACATACCACTATACCGCTACATACACACCAGTAACGCTGCGTACATACATGGCTACAACTACATACACACCAGTACACCGCTGCGTACATACCATGCTACCATCCCACCTATGCCATCAAACGAAATACCCTTCAAAAATCTCCCCTGCCCATCCACCCCCTAAAATGCTTCCCCTTCAAGTAAATATACCAAACAAACCATACCCCTTTTAAAATCTCCTGTCCATCCACCCCCACACAACTCCTCCCCTTCAAATAAATATACCAAACATACCATCCCCCTTCATATCTCCTGTCCATCACCCCTAACATTCTTCCTTATAAATAAATGTACCATACAAACCATACCCTTCAAAATTTCCCCAAAATGTCTTTCCTATCTTTCCATTCTTTATTTGTGCAGCGGCCCGGGCGCCAGCAGCAGCCTTGGCTTGCAATGCAGCACAGGGCAGTTGCATGGGATATTGCGAGGGTGTTGTAGTGGCTGTAGCAACTGTCACGGGCAGCATCAGCCTTCTAGGGGTCCTCGCAACCTGCGCAGTAACTGCAGTTCTGGGTGTTGGTATCTTCAAAGGTTTTCAATACGTCAAAGCGATGCCAGCGCAGCCTGGAAGGAAACATACAAAGCAAAAATAATACAGCATCAATGCATTCATCATACTTGGATCGCACAGCATTGCAGGCCCAGCTAACTGCCATCGCATTGCCACGTCACCCTCCTCAGGACCAGGGCAGATGGTAATGATCTAGCCATGGAAGAAGTAATAGGCAGCTGTAATTGCAATGCCAGTACAGCCTACAAGGGCTCCTACACGGCTGCCGCCGCCCAGTAAAGGCGCTTCAGCTGCCGCGGGGACTAAGCAGTATAGCCACGTCACCCTCCTCAGGATCAGGGCAGATGGTGTTGATGTAGCCATGGAAGAAGTAGTACGCCGCTGTAATTGCGATGCCAGTACAGCCTGCAAGGGCTCCTACAATGGGTGGCTGCCGCCGCCCATGAAAGGCGCTTCAGCTGCTGCGGGGACTAATCAGTATAGCCACGTCACCCTCCTCAGGATCAGGGCAGATGGTATTGATCTAGCCATGGAAGAAGTAATAGGCAGCTGTAATTGCGATGCTAGCCAAGCCTGTAAGAGCTCCTACAAGGCTAGAGCCGCCCTAAAAGGTGCTGTAGCTGCTGCGGGGTCTGTTAAGGGCCTGGGTATTGATGGTGTTGATCTAGCTATGGAAGAAGTAATAGGCCGCTGTAATTGCGATGCCAGCGCAGCCTGCAAGGGCTCCTAAAAGGCTAGAGCCGCCCCAAAAGGTACTCCAGCTGACACGGAGTCTGTGAAGGGCCTGGATATTTATGGTATTGATCTACGTATGTAAGAAGTAATAGGCCGCTGTAATCGCGATGCCAGCGAAGCCTACAAGGGCTCCTACAAGGCTAGCGTCACCCGTAATGAAAGGTGCTCCAGCTGCTGCGGGGAGCTAAACAATACAGCATCAATGCATCCATCATACTTGGATCGCACAGCGTTGCAGGCACTGCTTACTGCCTACACTTTGCACAAGTCACCCTCCTCAGGACCAGGGCAGATGGTATTGATCTAGCCATCGAAGAAGTAGTAGGCCACTGTAATTGGGATGCCAGCGCCGCCTACAAGGGCTCCTGCAAGGCTAGAGCCGCCCTAAAAGGTGCTCCATCTGCAGCGGGGTCTGTAAAGGGCCTGGGTATTTATAGTATTTATCTAGCCGTGGAAGAAGTAATAGGCCGCCGTAATTGCGATGCCAGCGCAGCCTACAAGGGCTATAATATGGACAATTGCTATGCGAAGTACAACGAATGCTTAAATGTACTCACGAAGGCTTCATATCGTGACAAAAAGCATCAAATGTCCGATTTTGTGCTATAATTACATATTTTTTGCCTAGTTTTTTCGTACTTTGTACCGCACTTTACTATACTTATATGTGGTTAAAACATGATTTCCTTGGTGCCGCATGTCATAGAATTTCAAGGAGTTTCCGAATATGCAATAAAATTTACATTTGGAGAACATTTTGCTCCTTCAAGGCTAGCGCCGCCCGTTGAAGGCGCCTCAGCTGCCGCGGGAACTAAGCAGTACAGCATGCATTGGACTGCTGCTGCGTTGCAAGCCAAGGCTGCTGCCGGCGCCCGATTCCTGCATGACAGATGGATAGCAAGGGAGAGTTAGGGTGTGTGTGTTTGGTGGGAGAGTTTTTGGGGGGGGGGGAGGGGGGGATTTTGGGTGGGGAGATTGGGGGTGGGGGGGGAGACTTTTAGTGGAAAGAGATTTAAGATGATGGATGGACTTGGGAGGTTTGGGGAGGGGAAGAATGTTAGGCCTAATAGATTATGCACTGGGACTCTGCTGCATTGCAAGCTTAGGCTGCTGCTGGCGCCTCGATTCCTTCATGTCACAGTTGGGAAAGCCCTTATAGCCTATTCGGTCTACCTGACATCGGTCGACTGAGTCAGACACGTGTAGAATACTAATGTCCTGTCCTGTCCTGCCTATTCGCATAGCCGAAGGCTCCCTGCCCATTTCTTTGTGTGAATGTCAATGTAAACTCTATCCTCAGATACCGGTCTATTTAATTCCTTCCTTCCCATCTGGTGTCACTACCTCTGGACAGTAACATACGTACATGCATGACATATGGATAGAAAGGATGGTTGGAAGATCCCCCCGGATGTTGTGGAGCGGGCTTGTCTTGGTTCAGCTATTGTCTGTTGATGACAATGTAATGAA
This sequence comes from Microglena sp. YARC, assembly GCA_022414725.1. Lineage (NCBI taxonomy): Eukaryota > Viridiplantae > Chlorophyta > Chlorophyceae > Chlamydomonadales > Chlamydomonadaceae > Microglena > Microglena sp. YARC. The sequence goes on along the minus strand of JAJSRW010000696.1, from coordinate 12,515 downwards.
TGAATGACAGGAGAGATTTGAAGGAAGAGTTTTAGGGGATGGATGGAAAAGGAACAATATTTGAAAGGGCATTTTGTATTTTAGCATGGGCAGTATGTACCTCATAGGTTGTACCTCATAGGCGGTATGTACTTCATAGGTTGTATGTACCTCATATGATAGGCGGTATGTACTTCAAAGGTTGTATGTACTTCATTGGTTAGCGGTTGCATGTTGCATAGGTTATTTTTCATAGGAAGCGGTTGGGAAGCTGGTGATGTTATTAGTGTTGGGAAGCTGTTGGAAAGCTGGTGATGCTAGTGTTGGGAAGCTGTTGGGAAGCTGGTGATGCTAGTGTTGGTGGGAATTGGTGATACTAGTGTGGGAAGCTGGTGATGCAGTTGTTGGGAAGCTGGTGATGCTGTGTTGGGAAGCTTGGGAAGCTGGTGATGCTAGTGTTGGGAAGCTGTTGGAGCGCTGGTGATGCTAGTGTTGGGGAAGCTGTTGAGCTGGTGATGCTAGTGTTTGTGTGGGGAAGCTGGTGATGCTAGTGTTGGGAAGCTGTTGGGAAGCTGGTGATGGGAAGCTGGTGGGAAGTGATAGTTGGGAAGCTGTGAGCTGGTGAGCTAGTGTTGGGAAAGTGTTGGGAAGCTGGTGATCTAGTGTTGGGAATCTGTGATGCTAGTGTGATGGGAAGCTATGTGTTGGGAAGCTTAGTGTTTTGGGAAGCTGGTGATAGTGTTGGGAAGCTGTTGGGAAGCTGGTGATGCTAGTGTTGGGAAGCTGTTGGGAGCTGGTGATGCTAGTGTGGGAAGCTGTGTGAGTGTTGCTGTTGGGAGAGCTGGTGATACTGTGGGAAGCTGGTGATGCTAGTGTTGGGAAGCTGTTGGGCTGTTTGGGAAGCTGGTGATGCTAGTGTTGGGAAGCTGGTTGGGAAGCTGAAGCTAGCTTGTTGGGAGCTGTTGTGGAAGCTGGTGGGAAGCTGGTGATGCTAGTGTTGGGAAGCTGCAGTGATGCTAGTGTTGGGAAGATGCTATTGTTGGGAAGCTGTTGGGAAGCTGGTGATGCTAGTGTGGGAAAGCTGGTGATGCTAGTGTTGGGAAGCTGTTGGGAAGCTGGTGATGCTAGTGTTGGGAAGCTGTTGGGAAGCTTGGTGAATACTAGTGTGGGAAGCTGGTGATGCTAGTGTTGGGAAGCTGTTGGGAAGCTGGTGATGCTAGTGTTGGGAAGCTGTTGGGAAGCTGGTGATGCTAGTGTGGGAAGCTGGTGATGCTAGTGTTGGGAAGCTAGTTGGGGAAGCTGGTGTGCTATGGGTTGGGAAGCTAGTGTGGGAAGCTGGTGATGCTAGTGTTGGGAAGCTGTTGGGAAGCTGGTGATGCTAGTGTTGGGAAGCTGGTTGGGAATCTGGTGATGCTAGTGTTGGGAAGCTGTTGGGAAGCTGGGTGATGGCTAGTGTTTGGGAAGCTGTTGGGAAGCTGGTGATGCTAGTGTTGGGAAGCTGTTGGGAAGCTGGTGATGCTAGTGTTGGGAAGCTGGTGGGAAGCGCTAGTGGGAAGCTGGTTGATGCTGGGAAAGTGTTGGGAAGCTGTTGGGAAAGCTGGTGATGCTAGTGTTGGGAAGTGTTGGAGCTGGTGATGCTGGTTACTTGTGGAAGCTGGGTGATGCTAGTGTTGGGAAGTGTTGGGAAGCTGGTGGGAAGCTAGTGTTGGTGGGAATGCTAGTGTTGGGAAGCTGGTGTTGGGAAGCTGCTAGTGGGAGTGGTGAGCTTATTTGGGTGGTTGGGAAGCTGTTGGGAAAGCTGTGATGCTAGTGTTGGGAAGTGGTGTTGGGAAGCTGTTGGGAAGCTGGTGATGCTAGTGTTGGGAAGCTGTTGGGAAGCTGGTGATGTGTGGAGCTGGTGATGCTAGTGTTGGGAAGCTGTTGGGAAGCTGGTGATGCTAGTGTTGGGAAGCTGTGGGAAGCTTGGTGATGCTAGTGTTGGGAAGCTTGTTGGGAAGCTGGTGATGCTGGTGATGCTAGTGTTGGGAAGCTGTTGGGAAGCTGGTGATGCTAGTGTTGGGAAGCTGTTGGGAAGCTGGTGATGCTAGTGTTGGGAAGCGGAAGCTGTGGGAAGCTGGTGATGCTAGTGTTAAGGCTGTTGGGAAGTGTGGGAAGCTGGTGATGCTAGTGTTGGGAAGCTGTTGGGAAGCTGGTGAGCTAGTGTTGGGAAGCTGGCCTGGTGATGCTTGGGGAAGCTAGTGTTGGGAGCTGTTGGGAAGCTGGTGATGTCTAGTGTTGGGAAGCTGGGAAGCTGGTGATGCTAGTGTTGGGAAAGCTGTTGGGAAGCTGGTGATGCTAGTGTTGGGAAGCTGTTGGGAAGCTGGTGAATGCTATGTTAGCTGTTGGGAAGCTGGTGATGCTAGTGTTGGGAAGTGTTGGGAAGCTGTGGGAAGCTGGTGATGCTAGTGTTGGGAAGCTGTTGGGAAGCTGGTGATGCTAGTGTTGGGAAGCTGTTGGGAAGCTGGTGATGCTAGTGTGGGAAGCTGTTGGGAAGCTGGTGGGATACTAGTGTTTGGGAAGCTGGTGATGCTTAGTGTTGGGAAGCTGTGGGAAGCTGGTGATTGCTAGTGTTGGGAAGCTGGTGATGCTAGTGTGGGAAGCTGTTGGGAAGCTGTGATGCTAGTGTTGGGAAGCTGTTGGGAAGCTGGTGATGCTAGTGTTGGGAAGCTGTTGGGAAGCTGGTGATGCTAGTGTTGGGAAGCTGTTGGGAAGCTGGTGATGCTAGTGTTGGGAAGCTGGTGGGAAGCTGGTGATGCTAGTGTTGGGAAGCTGTTGGGAAGCTGGTGATGCTAGTGTTGGGAAGCTGTTGGGAAGCTGGTGATGCTAGTGTTGGGAAGCTGTTTGTTGGGAAGCTGGTGATGCTAGTGTTGGGAAGCTGTTGGGAAGCTGGTGATGCTAGTGTTGGGAAGCTGTTGGGAAGCTGGTGATGCTAGTGTTGGGAAGCTGGTGGGAAGCTGGTGATACTAGTGTGGGAAGCTGGTGATGCTAGTGTTGGGAAGCTGTTGGGAAGCTGGTGATGCTAGTGTTGGGAAGCTGGTGCTGAGTGTGGGAAGCTGGTGATGCTAGTGTTGGGAAGCTGTTGGGAAGCTGGGTGATGCTAGTGTTGGGAAGCTGGTGATACTAGTGTGGGAAGCTGGTGATGCTAGTGTTGGGAAGCTGTTGGGAAGCTGGTGATGCTAGTGTTGGGAAGCTGTTGGGAAGCTGGTGATGCTAGTGTTGGGAAGCTGGTGGGAAGCTGGTGATGCTAGTGTTGGGAAGCTGTTGGGAAGCTGGTGATGCTAGTGTTGGGAAGCTGGTGATGCTAGTGTTGGGAAGCTGTGGGAAGCTGGTGATGCTAGTGTTGGGAAGCTGTTGGGAAGCTGGTGATGCTAGTGTTGGGAAGCTGTTGGGAAGCTGGTGATGCTAGTGTTGGGAAGCTGGTGGGAAGCTGGTGATGCTAGTGTTGGGAAGCTGTTGGGAAGCTGGTGATGCTAGTGTTGGGAAGCTGGAAAGCTGGTGATGCTAGTGTTGGGAAGCTGTTGGGAAAGTGTGGGAAGTGGTGATGCTAGTGTTGGGAAGCTGGTGATGCTAGTGTTGGGAAGCTGTTGGGAAGCTGGTGATACTAGTGTGGGAAGCTGTTGGTGCATGATGCTAGTGTTGTGTTGGGAAGCTGGTGATGCTAGTGTTGGGAAGCTGTTGGGAAGCTGGTGATGCTAGTGTTGGGAAGCTGTTGGGAAGCTGGTGATGCTAGTTGGGAAGCTGGTGATGCTAGTGTTGGGAAGCTGTGGGAAGCTGGTGATGCTAGTGTTGGGAAGCTTGTGGGAAGCTGGTGATGCTAGTGTTGGGAAGCTGTTGGGAAGCTGGTGATACTAGTGTGGGAAGCTGGTGATGCTAGTGTTGGGAAGCTGTTTGGGAAGCTGGTGATACTAGTGTGGGAAGCTGGTGATGCTAGTGTTGGGAAGCTGTTGGGAAGCTGGTGATGCTAGTGTTGGGAAGCTGTTTGGGAAGCTGGTGATACTAGTGTGGGAAGCTGGTGATGCTAGTGTTGGGAAGCTGTTGGGAAGCTGGTGATGCTAGTGTTGGGAAGCTGTTGGGAAGCTGTTGGGAAGCTGGTGATGCTAGTGTTGGGAAGCTGGTGGGAAGCTGGTGATGCTAGTGTTGGGAAGCTGTTGGGAATCTGGTGATGCTAGTGTTGGGAAGCTGTTGGGAAGCTGGTGATGCTAGTGTTGGGAAGCTGTTGGGAAGCTGGTGATGCTAGTGTTGGGAAGCTGTTGGGAAGCTGGTGAGTGTTGCTGGGAAGCTGTGTGGGAAGCTGTTGGGAAGCTGGTGTGAGTGTTGGGAAGCTGGTGATTGCTAGTGTTGGGAAGCTGTTGGGGCTGGTGATGCTAGTGTTGGGAAGCTGGTGGGAAGCTGGTGATGCTAGTGTTGGGAAGCTGTTGGGAAACTGGTGATACTAGTGTGGGAAGCTGGTGATGCTAGTGTTGGGAAGCTGTTGGGAAGCTGGTGATGCTAGTGTTGGGAAGCTGTTGGGAATCTGGTGATGCTAGTGTTGGGAAGCGTTGGGAAGCTTGTGGGAAGCTGGTGAATGCTAGTGTTGGGAAGCTGTTGGGAAGCTGGTGATGCTAGTGTTGGGAAGCTGGTGGGAAGCTGGTGATGCTAGTGTTGGGAAGTTGGGAAGCTGTTTGTTGGAAGCTTGTTGCTGGTGAATGCTAGTGTTGGGAAGCTAGTGTTGGTGGGAAGCTGGTGATGCTAGTGTTGGGAAGCTGGTGGGAAGCTGTTGGGTGATGCTTGTTGGAAAGTGTTGGGAGCTGTGATGCTAGTGTTGGGGTGGGAAGCTGGTGTATGCTAGTGTTGGGAAGCTGTGGGAAGCTGGTGATGCTGTTGGGGAAGCTGTTGGGGAAGCTGTTGGGAGCTGGGAAGCTGGTGATGCTGATGGGAAGTGTTGGGAAGCTGGTGAGCTAGTGTTGGGAAGCTGGTGAGCTGGTGCTAGTGTTGGGAAGTTGCTGGTGATGCTAGTGTTGGGAAAGCTGTTGGGAAGCTGTGTTGGAAGTGTTGATGCTAGTGTGGGAAGCTGGTGATGCTAGTGTTTGGGAGCTGTTGGGAGTGTGGGAGCTGTTTGGTGATGCTAGTGTTGGAGCTGGTGAGCTGTGTTGGGAAGCTGGTTCGAGCTGTGTGGGAAGCTGGTGATGCTATGTTGGGCTGTTGGGCTTGTCTAGTGTTGGGAGCTGGTGATCTAGTGTGGGAAGCTGGTGATGCTAGTGTTGGGAAGTGTTGGGAAGCTGTGGGAAGTGGGTGAAGCTGGTGATGCTAGCGTGTTGGGAAGCTGGTGGATGCGTTGGGAAGATACTGGTGATGCTAGTGTTGGGAAGCTGGTGGCTGTTGGGAAGTGGGAAGCTGGTGATGCTAGTCGTTGGGAAGCTAGTGTGGGGAGCTGGTGATGCTAGTGTTGTTTGGAAGCTGTTGGGAAGCTGGTGATGCTAGTGTTGGAAGCTGTGGGAAGCTGGTGATGCTAGTGTTGGGAAGCTGTTGGGGTGGTGTGGGAGCTGGTATGCTAGTGTTGGGAAGCTGGTGGGAAGCTGGTGATGCTAGTGTTGGGAAGCTGTTGGGAACTGGTGATGCTGGGAAGTGTTGGGAAGCTGTTGGGAAAGCTGGTGATACTAGTGTTAGTGTGGGAAGCTGGTGATGCTAGTGTTGGGAAGCTGTTGGGAAGCTGGTGATACTAGTGTAGTGTTGGGTAGCTGTTGGGAAGCTGTTGGGAAGCTGGGTGATCTAGTTAGCCTGTGGGAAGCTGGTGATGCTAGTGTTGGGAAGCTGGTGAGCTAGTGTGGGAAGCTGGTGATGCTAGTGTTGGGAAGCTTGTTGGGAAGCTGGTGATGCTAGTGTTGGGAAGCTGTTGGGAAGCTGGTGATGCTAGTGTGGGGAAGCTGTTGGATATCTGGAGGTGATTCTGGCTTGTAGTAGTACTGGGAAGCTGGTGATGCTAGTGTTGGGAAGCTGGTGAAAGCTAGTACAGTGTGGGAAGCTGTTGGGAAGCTGGTGATGCTAGTGTTGGAAGCTGTTGGATACTAGGTGGGAAGCTGGTGATGGGAAGCATGTTAGTGTTGGGAAGCTGTGGGAATCTGGTGATGCTAAGTGTTGGAGCGGTTGGGAAGATACTAGTGTGGGAAGCTGGTGATGCTGGGGAGCGTTGGGAAGCTGTTGGGAAGCTGGTTGATGCTAGCTGTTGGAATGCTATGTGTTGCTGTTGGGAAGCTTGGTGATGCTAGTGTTGGGAAGACTGTTGGGAAGCTGGTGGTGAGTACTAGTGTGGGAATGCTGGTGATGCTAGTGTTGGAAGCTGTTGGGAAGCTGGTTGATCTAGTGTTGGGAAGCTGGTGAAGTGTTGGGAAGCTGTTGGGAAGCTGGTGATGCTAGTGTTGGGAAGCTGTTGGAAGCTGGTGATGCTAGTGTTGGGAAGCTGTTTGGAAGCTGAACTGGTGATGCTGTGTTTTGGGAAGCTGGTGGGAAGCTGGTGATGCGAGCTGTGATGCTAGATGTTAGGAAGTGTTGGGAAGCTGTGGAAGCTGGTGTAGCTATGTGAAAGCTGTTGGGATCTGGTGCCTGGTGATGCTGAGTGTTGGGAAGCTGTTTGGAAGCTGGTGGGAATCTGGTGATCCTAGTGTTGGGAAAGCCTGTTTGGTGATGCTAGTGTTGGGAAGCTGGGTGATCTAGTGTTGGGAAGCTGTGGAAGCTGGTGTAATACAGCCTGTTATGGGAAGCTGGTGATGCTAGTGTTGGGAAGCTGTTGGGAAGCTCAAGTGTGGGAAGCTGGTGGCTAGGTGCTGCTAGCTAATGTTGGGAAGCTGTTGGGAAGCTGGTGATGCTAGTGTTGGGAAGCTGCTAGTGTGCTAGGGAATGCTAGCAAGTTGGGAAGCTGGTGATACTAAGTGTGGGAAGGAAGGCTGGCTGCTAGGCGGAGGGTGGGAACTGCTATTGGGAGCTGTTGGAAGCTGGTGATGCGTGTAGAAGCTGTTGGGAAGCTGTGTAGTGTTCGCTGAGTAGGGGTGGGAAGCTGGTGGCGTGTTGGGAAGCTAGTTGGGATAGCGAAGGATGTTGGGAAGCGCTAGCTGGTGAATGGGAGCTGGTGCTAAAATCTGGGAAGAGTGCTGGGGATAGTTGTTGGAAGCTGGTGGGAAGCTGGTGATTGCTAGTGTTGGGAGCTGTTGGAAGCTGGTGATGCGAAGCCAAGCTGTGTGTGGGAAAGCTGGTGATGCTAGTGTTGGAAGCTGTTGGAAAGCTGTTATGTTGGGAAGCTGTAGGAAGCTGGTGATGCTAGTTTCGTGCAATAGGTTGCATTAGGTTTGTATAATAGCCAGTGGAGCTGCCTGGAAGCTGCTACGCAGCCAAAATATACAATGGATGCGGTGCTTTTTAAAGAGCCTAGGTCAATGCCTCAAAGATAACCAGAATCTTAATGAGGATACATATCATTGTATAATGTACTGTAATCTCGATTTATTTTTACTGTAGCAAGACTCAGGGCCCCCGCTTGTAAATGATTCTGTGGAGTTCGATATCTCACAATACCTGCTGTGATGGTTGCCGCGACCAAACCCGCAGCGGCATAACAATTGGGCCCAGGCGGTTCCACAGGCAACGAAGCAAAGATTAGCGGCGGCCATTGATGGTTACTTGCTGTCTTCTCTATCTGTAAAAGGATGGACGATTGGATGGAAGAAATACCTACGGCAGATGAATCGATGAGGGGCTTGACTTGGATGGGTCAACAACTGGCCTGCTATGCAGAGTGCAAAAAGTGGTAGAAGAGGATACCATTTGTTGAGCTCAGAAGGTGCGGATGAGGGACTTCGCCTTGGATGGGTCTCATCACTGGCCTCCGTACGACAGTGTGCAAAAATGTAGTGGAAGAGGTATCAGTGGTTTGTTGAGCGCTCAGAGACTGGTGAGATAGAGACTAGGATCATGCCAGTTTTGTCTGACTACAAGTGCAACGTCACACGATGCTCTATCACTTTCAACAAATCCTGTCAAGTTGGTGGCTATGTATTTGCACAATCCAAGGGACTTGCCCAACCTTAAAAACTGGAAAGGCAGTTTGAAAAACAAGCACTGGTGAACTGCGCCCCAAACAAATGCTAAACGATGGGGGCTCGGAGTTAAATGGAGGGTACAGAATTTATATTAGCATGTTTACATGGTTGTCTATGCCTCAGGTGCCGGCAACGTCTGCAGACTACAAAATCCACTGAGTAATACCCATGAAAACCAAGGGAGTAAGATCTCCGGGGATTGGAACCCAGGACGTCTGGGTTGTGTGGAGACCAATTGGGGGGGTTGGAGAGAGAGATGTGTATTCTTGCTACAGTTCCAGGGGTATCGACCTAAAAGGCTTAAGGGGTTTTCCAAACATGACAGGGAGGGGCTCTAATGAAAAAGCCAAACAATTGTTTTACATAAGGGGGCCCTGCGTTTTGTAGCTTCAGTGAAAAGTTAGTAGGAGATGAGAGGGTTAATGATAATTAGCGCACGAGGATCTACTATGTTGTCTACAAGGTTGAAGGAGAGGGTAGTGGAGAGGAGGTGAAAGCGCGATCTCGGAGCAAAGCTAAGTATAGGTAACAGAGCAGGTGAGAGGCGCTTGTAGACACTGCTGATTTGGGAGGTCTTCGGCCAGGTCTTCGACAGCCTTATATTTGCTTGAAAAGGTGCCCTTATGGGTGAGGGGGTGTCGCAGCGAGCAAAGGGGTGCTGAAGACCTGCCGAAGACCCCCTAAAGGTTGCACTGAGAGGCAGATGGGAAAGAAAGCAGTAAACGCGAAGTCGACGTGACTTAAGCTACTCGGATGGGGTACCTCGACAACACATGGGGAGAAGGCTCGTTGCAGGGCCCCTGGGCTCGTAGAATTAATGGATGTGTAGGGTAGTCAGGCACTAGGGGAATTCGGCATGCATGCGCAAGGAGTTAAGGGCACGTGGGTGAAAATCCCACGAGGGGTTAGTTTATTCAACTAGGTCTCTCTATAAGGATGTATCCAAGGGATAGAAGATGAAACATCTATCTGTCGGATAGAAGTCGTTCATCACCATTGAAGCGCGAACCACTTCGCATAAACCTTAGATGGATACCGTTTGCCTGCGAACCCACTTCCATCCCGTAGATGGATAGCCGTTTGCCTGCGAACCCACCTCCATCCCTTAGATGGATACCGGTTGCCTGCGAACGCCACTTCCATCCTTAGATGGATCCGCTATAACCTACGCAACACATTCCATCCTTAGTGGATACCGCTAACCTGTGCAACCACTTCCATCCCTTAGACGGATACGGCTTGCATGCGCAACCACTTCCATTTCCCTTAAGACGGATACCGCTAACCTATGCAAACACTTCCATCCTTAGATGGATCGCACCCCTATACCGCTAACGCTGTGCAAACACTTCCATCCCTTAGATGGATATACCCGGTTGCCCGCGCAGAACCACTTCCATCCCTTAGATGGATACCGCTAACCTGTGCAAACACTTTCACATCCATCGTCTTAGATGGATACCGCTAACCTCTGTGCAACCACTTCCATCCCTTAGATGGATACCGCTTACCTGCGCAACCACTTCCATCCCTTAAATGGATACCGCTAACCTGGGCAACCACTTCCATCCCTTAGTTGGTTAATTTTCACATACCGTTTGCCTGCGAATCCCTTCCATCCCTTAAGATGGATACGCTTACCTGTTCTCGTACTTCCATCAGCCTTAGATGGATACCGGTCGCCCGCGCCCGCGCCTGTGCTTTGTTGTCCGAGGACCCCCGCGTATCGCTTTTTTCGTCTTCGCTGCGCAGCTACCGTTCTGTACCAAGTTCCGCTTCCTCAAGCCACGCCGCCCGGCGTTGATTCTATTATATTATATTCTAAGCTCAGTCTACATGCGTCTGTTCTTTCGTCGACTTTCTATGTAATTCCACATTTGAAATCGAATCCAACTTTTGTTATTTTGCCTCCTCTCCTTGTTTGGTTTACATCATTATAATCGACTCTCTGATTGAGCTCAGGCGCGCTTGGCCGTTTTTTCCTGCTGCTTCTGACATTCCGTCCGACCCGAGAATGCGTGGATCTGATACGCGCGCTCTCGAACACGAGTTGGGACAATGCTCAGGGGGAGCGTGCTTATTATGCTTCAGGCGTAATGGTCGACCCGCTAACAACAAGAAGAAGGCCCCATAACCGAGAGAAAAACGAAACTATTAGGACAGTCGATCCTTCGAGGATTCCTTGTTTGCGGGAGCAAGGCTTGGCTGCGGCGAGACAACAGCATGAAACGAGATGGGAGCTCTCGGTACGAAACGTACCGGCAGCGTGCCAGGCGGCTTAAGCATACCAAGCAAGAAGACTGTTAGGGACTGAGCAAGTTGGTCAGACATTGCTGATGTGGAGAGCTCCTTTGTGAGTTGATGCTGCCCTACCCCCCCCCCCCCTCCCCCCGCCGCCAGACCACCACAGGTCACCACACATCCACCCCATCCACACCCGCAACACCCACCTCCCCACCCACCAGCCAACCCCACCCACCCCAACCCCACCCCCCGCCCCATCACAACACTCCCACATGTCAGAAAACCATGTGCAAGTGCCCAAACAACACACACACACACACACAAATGCACAGACACAAATAAACATACACATATACAACGAATGCACATGCACATGCACCCACCGCACACACGCACATCCAGCCACACACGCAACATGCACACACAGCCACCACACACGCACACAGACACAACACAAAACACACAAACACACAACAAGCACACTGCACGATACACAAACAAGCGCACACGCACACCAAATGCACATACACACATCGCACACCGTCACACGCACCTCTGCCAAGCACGGCACCTGCACACATACACACGCACACACACACACACAACACAACACACACACACACACACACACACACACACACACACGACACAAACACACTGCAATGTAACTCACATGCATCCACACACACACACACGCACTACACCGAACCGCACACGCACACACACGCACGAACAAGCACAGCTCACACACACAATAACCAACCGCCACTATGTGCCAGGTTGAACCAAGGGGATGGCAGAGTGAGGGGTTGCTACAGTGCATGGCTGAGCGAAAGAAGAGTGAGGACGAAAATTGGAGCGGAATCAACCCAAGAATTGAGAACGTGAATTGGAGGACAATGCATACCGCTCATTGAGTTGCTGGAGTAAGAGGAGGGCTTACGTAATCAAAAAGCTGATCCAACAACGAGCTGACGATTCCGGTGAAGCTTCACCAATGCTGCTTACAGATGATGGCTCTTCAGCGACAGCAATGCTTGACCTTGAGCCTGGACATGTGGAAGTTGTCTTCCTTGCAATGCCGTGGCTGTAATATGTTCCTCGTTGGAATTGCCGTCGTACCAGTTCGACTGGACTGTTAATCTCCAGTTCACACAAAACTGCTTTCCCGCACAGTCCTGCTCGCACATCCATGTGGTTCCAGTCGACCGGTGAATTGACTTCTACAGCAAGCTAGCGCTGCACAACGGATTTCACAAACAGGTATATTTCAATGCTCGATGTGAAACCTGTCCTGTTCGTGAAATGGTCTGTGCTTTTGTTTTAACCATTCCTTGGTCATGTAGGTATGTATAGTTTTTTTTCTTCTTCAGCTTCGTCGACGCCACTGAATCTGACGGAGGACAGCGCTTTTCAACAAAGGTTTTCCGGGCTGCACCTGCTCAGGAATTGTAGGTGATGAATGATGATGATGAGACGAGGCCTGTGTGAACTGGGCGAGCACACCCTGTTCGGTGCTCCCTAAGCGTGCTACTTTTGAGTGACACTCCCTGGTGAGCACTTCAAAAATGATGCTCTTTCAGCAATGCTCCACGCAACAAACGCTTAACGAAAGGCCGGGGTTTGCCCCACTGCCATGGCTTTCCTGCGCACAACCCATTACCTTGCGCCTGAAGGCTTGTACAATGGTCCACTGTGACCGTACCATGCTGTGACATTGCTGTCAAGCAGCTGACCGCTGAACCAGGAAGCGACATGTGCAGGTAGGTTTAACTACATATAATAATACGATTTTTATGTGTACAAGGAAGTTGGGAGGTTGCTCTGGGAGTGCATATCGTATCGTCCTCTCTCTCTCTCTCTCTCTCTCTCTCTCTCTTCTCTCTCACTCACTGCTCTCTCCCACTCTCTTCTCTCTCGTCTCTCTCTCTTCTCTCTCTCTTCTCTCTCTCTCTCTCTCTCACTCCTTTCTCTCTCTCTCTCTCCTCTCTCCTCCCTCTCTCTTCCTCTCTCTCTCTCTCTCTCTCTCTCTCTCTCTCTCTCTCCTCTCATCCTCTTCTCTCTCATCAATCTCTCTCTCTCTCTTCTCTCTCCTCTCTCTCTCTTCTCACTCTCATCTCGTCTCTCTCTCTCTCTCTCTCTCTCTCTCTCTCTCTTCTCTCTCTCTCTTGCCGGAAATGTTGT
>JAJSRW010000281.1:0-23419 GCA_022414725.1 Microglena sp. YARC | reverse complement strand
GAGAGAGATATGGGTTGGGATAGTGGCACACCAAAATATGTAAGTGAACCTCACCTGCACACTCATCCTCCTTCACCTCACCCAGAACACACCAGCACAATACACAAAAACAACACAGACACGAAACAGCAACAACCAAAAGGCATGCTGATGGAGCTGGCTCTCGTCATTTCGCATCCGGAATGGGTTGTGAAGTGGCACCCAAAATATGTTAGTGAACCCTCAACCTGCACAGCTATCTTCCTTCCCCTCACCCAAACACACACACAAATACAACAACAAAACACAACAGCATCACACGAAAATGCAAAACCAAAAAGGCATGTGCTGATTGGAGCTGGGCTCTGTCATGTCCTCCAGGAATGGTGTTTGATAAGTGGCCACCTGCGAAAATTTATTGTAAAGGTTGATCCTCGGTCAACCTGCACACTCATTCCTCCTTTCCCCTCACCCTAACACAGACACAAAAACAACACAAACCAAAACACAAACACAACAACGAAAACGCAATACCAAAAGGATACGCTGATGGTGGCTAATCTCGTGTCTGGCAGAATTGGTTTGGATAGTGGCCTCCCAAGATAATGTGAGTGAACCCACTTGCACTCATCCTGCCTTCCCTCACACCAAACACACATCATGCAATACAACACAAACACATAACACAACACAACACGAAACGCAAAACCAAAAAGGCATGCTGATGAGTGGGCTCTTCTCATGTCCATACAGGAATGGGTTTTGGATAGTGGCCACCTCAAATATGTAAGTGAACCCTCAACTTGCCACGTCATTCCCCTTCCCTCACCCAAACAACACACAAATACAACACAAACAGAAAACACAACACGACACGAACGCAAAACCCAAAAAGGCGGGCTTGATGGAGCTTTTATCTCTCATTTCCATCAGGATGGGTTGGATTAGTGGCCACCACAAAATATGTAGTGAACCCTCAACCTGCACACTCATCTTCCTTCCCTCACCGCAAAACACTAACAATCAATACAACACAACACACAAACACAAAAGCACACACAACACTGAAAATGAAACAAAAAGGCGATGCTGCATGGAGCTGGGCTTCTCTCATGTCCATCAGGAATGGGTTGGATAGTGGCCACCCAAAAATATGTACAGTGAACCCTCCACTTGACACTCATGCCTCCTTCCCTCAACCAAACACACACACAAATACAACACAACACACAAAACACACAAACACGAAAACGCAAAACCAAAAGGCATGCTGATGGAGCTGGGCTCTCTCAATGTCCATCAGGAATGGGTTGGATAGTGGCCACCCAAAATATGTAAGTGACCCTCAACCTGCACACTCATTCTCCTTCCCCTCACCTAACACAGACAAAAAACAACACAAACACAAACACAACACAACACAAAACGCAATACCAAAAGATACGCTGTGGCGCTGGGCTATCTCGTGTGCTGGCAGAATTGGGTTGGTAATAGTGGCCTCCCAAATAATGTAAGTGTAACCCTCAACCTGCACACTCATCTTCCTTCCCTCGAACGCCAAACACACACACAAATAGCAAGCACAAGGAACACTAAACACAAAACGTACAACACACACAAAACGCAAATACGCAAAAAGGCATGCTGATGGAGCTGGGCTCGTCTCATGTCCATCAGGAATGGGTCTGGATATGTGGCCTTACCCAAATATGTAAGTGAACCCTCAACCTGCAACACTATCCCTCCTTCCCTCACCCAAATAACACATCACAAATACAACACATACACAAACACAAAACACAACACAACACGAAAACGCAAAACCTCAAAAAGGCATGCTGATAAGAAGAGCTGGGCTCTCTCATGTCGCATCAGGATGGGCTGGATAGTGGCCACCCAAAATATGTAGTGAACCCCTGCAACATTGCGGCACGTCATCCCCCTTCCCCTCACCCCAAACACAGACACAAATACAACACAAACACAAAACACAAACAACACGAAAAACGCAGAAATCATTAAAAAGGCATGCTGATGGAGCTGGCTTCTCTCATGTCTATTCAAGGAATGGTTGGATAGTGGCCAATCCTAAAATATGTAAGTGAACCCTCAATTGCAGCACTCATCTCCCCTTCCCTCACCCAGACCACGACACTAAATACAAACACAACAGAAAACACAACAACCACGTAACGCAAAACAAAAAGGCGGGCTGATGAGCTTTTATCTTCTCATTTCCATCAGGAATGGGTGTGATAGTGGCCCCCAAAATATGTAATGAACCCATCAACCTGCACACTCATCTCCTTCCTCACCCCAAACACTTACACACAAATACAACACAACACAAACCAAAACACACACAAACCAACAAAAACGCAAAACCATAAAGGCATGCCTGATGGGGAGCTGGCTCTCTCATGTCCATCAGGAATGGTTGGATATGGGCCACCCAAATATGTAAGTGAAACCTTAACCTGCGCACCTCATCCCTCCTTCCCCTCACCCCAAACACACACAAATACAACACAAAACACAACACCAACCAAAACGCAAAAGCCAAAAAGGCATGCTGATGGAGCTGGCCTGCTCTCATGTCCATCAAGGAAATGGGTTGGATAGTGGCCACCCAAAATATGTAAGTGAACCCTCAACCTGCACACTCATCTCCTTCCCTCACCAACACACACACAAATACAACACAACACAAAACACAAAACACAACACAACACGAAAACGCAGAAACCAAAAAGGCATGCTGATGGAGCTGGGCCTCTCTCTATGTCATCAGGAATGGGTTGGATTAGTGGGCCACCCAAAATTGTAAGTGGAACCCTCAAACTTGCACACTCATCTCCCTTCCCCTCACCCAAACACACACATCAAATACCAACACAAACACAAACAAACACAACAACGAAAAACGCAAAACCAAAAAGGCCAATGCTGATGGAGGCTGGGCTTCTCTCATAGTCCATCAGGAATGGGTTGGATTAGTGCCACCGCAAAATATTGTGTGACCTCAACCATGGCGACACTGCATCCTCCTTCCCCTCACCCTAACCAACAAAGCAAACAAAACAACACAAACACTCAAAACACAACACAACACGAAAACGCAATACCAAAGGATACGCTGAATGGAGCTGGGCTTCTCGTGTCTGGCAGAATTAAGGTTGGATAGTGCCTCCCAAGTATGTGAGTGAACCCTGCAACTTGCACACTCATCCTCCTTCCCCTCACCCAAACCCCACAATACAACACAAACACAAAACGACAACACAAACGAAAACAGCAAAACCAAAAGGCATGCTGATGGAGCTGGGCTCCTCTCATGTCCATCAGGAATAGGTTGGATGTGGCCACCCAAATATGTAAGTGAACCCTCAACGTTACACACTCATCCTCCTTCCCCTCGCCCAAACACACACCTCTACAAATACACACAAACAGAAAACACAACACGACACGAAAACGCAAAACCAAAAAGGCGGGCTGATGGAGCTTTTATCTCTCATTTCCATCAGGAATGGGTTGGATAGTGGCCAACCTCAAAATATTAAGTGAACGCCTCAACCTGCACACTCATCTTCCTTACCCCTGCACACCAAACACAACCCAAATACAAACACAACACAAACATCAAACACAACACATCAACATTCGAAAACACAAAAAAACCAAAAAAGCATCAGCTGATGGAGCTGGCTCTTTCTCATGTCCCATCAGGAATGGGTTGGATAGTGGCCACCCAAAATATGTAAGTGAACCCTCAACCTGCACACTCATCCTCCTTCCCCTCACCCAACAACACCACAACAAAATACAGCACAACAAAAACACAAAACACAACAACAACACCGAAAACGCAAAACGGCAAAAGAGCATGCTGATGGGGCTGGGCTCTCCTCAATGTCATCAGGAATGGGCTGGATAGTGGGCTCAACCCAAAATATGTAAGTGAACCCTCAACTTGCGCACTCATTCCCTCGCTTCCCTCAACCAAACACACACACAAACACAAAACACAAACACAACAACAAAACGCAAACCAAAAAGGCATGTCTGATGGAGCTGGGCTCTCTCATGTCCATCAGGAATGGGTTGGAAGTGGCCTCCCAAGTATGTAAGTGAACCCTCAACCTGCATCACTCATCCTCCTTCCCCTCACGCCCAAACACACACACAAATAACAACACAACATACAAACACAAAACACAACACAACACGAAAAAGAAAACCAAAAAGGCATGCGGGGCTGAATGGTTACGCTGGGCTCCTCTCTAGTATGTTCCATCATGAGGAATGGGTTGGATCAGTAGGCAGCCCCAAATATGTAAGTGAAACCTCAACTTTGCACAGCGATCATCTCCTTCCCTCTTGTCCAGATCGAACACACTAAAATTACAGACCAAACAGGACAACACACATCGAACGGCAATAAGCCAAAAGGCGGGCTGATTGGAGCTTTTTATCTCTCCACATCAAGGAATTAGTGGCCACCTCAAAAATTATGTAAGTGATACCTCAACCCCTGCCACACTCATTCTTCCCTTCCTCCCCAAAACAACACACACAGACTCAAATACAACACAAGCACTACAACACAAAACACACACAACACGAAAACACAAAACCAAAAAAGCATGCTGATGAGCTGGCTCTCTCAATGTCATGGTCGCATCAGGAATGGGTTGAGATAGTGGCCACCTCAAAAATATGTAATGAACCCTGTGCAACCTGCCACTCATCCTCTCCTTCCCCCCTCACCCAAACACAACACAAATACAGGCCACAACAAAAACACAAAAAAACAACACAGACCAAAAACGCAAAACCAAAAAGGCATGCTGATGGAGCCTGGGCTCTCTCGATGTCCATCAGAAATGGGCTGGATAGTGGCCACCCAAAATATGTAAGTGAACCCTCACTTTGCGCACTCATGCCTCCTTCCCCTCACCAAACCACACAACACAAATACAACACAAAACACAACAACAATCAACAAAAGACGGCAAACCAAGAAAGGCATGCTGATGGAGCTGGCTCTCTCATGGTCCATTCAGGAATGGGTTGGATAGTGGCTCCCCAAATATGTAAGTGAACCGCTCAAACCTGCACACCATCCTCGCTTCCCTCACGCCAAACACACACAACCAAATCAAACACAACAACAAACACAAAACACAACACAACACGAAAACGCAAAACAAAAGGCATGCTGATGGAGCTGGGCTCTCTAATGTCCTCAGGAATGGGTTGGAATAGTGGCCACAGCCAAAATATGTAATGTGAAACCCTGCACTTGCACTACTCATCGCCCTTCCCTCCCCTAAACACAGACACAATACAACAGCAAACACAAAACACAACACAAGCACGAAAACGCAAAATAAAAAGGCATGCTGATGGAGCTGGGCTCTTCTCATGTCCATCAGGGAATGGGTTTGGATAGTGGCCAGCGCCAAAAATATGTAAGTGAACCCTCAACCTGCACACTCATCCTCCTTCCCCTCACCCTAACCAACAGACACAAACAACACAAACACAAACACAACACATACTACGAAAACGCAATACTAAAAGGTATACGCTGATGGAGCTGGGCTATCTCGTGTCTGGCAGAATTGGGTTTGGATAGAATTGGCTCCCGTCCAAAAGTGATTGTAAGTGAACCTCAACCTGACACCACTCATCTTCCTTCCCTCACCCCAAACAACACACACGAAATACCACACAACACAACACAACACTAAACACAAAACACAACACGAAAACGGCAAAACTCAAAAAGGCATGCTGATGGAGCTGGCTCTCTCATGTCCATTCAGGAATGGGGATTGGATGGGTTGGCCAGAATAAGGCCCACCTCCAAAATATGTAAGTGAAACACCCCTCAACTTGCACACTCATACCTCCTTCCCCTCAGCTCCAAACACACACACAAATACAACACAAGCAGGACAGAGGAAGACAAAACACAACCGACACGAAAACGAAAAACCCAAAGAAGAGGCATGCTGAGGCAAATAGCTTTTATCTCTCATTTCCATCAGGTAAAGGGTTGGATAGTGGCCACCCAAAATATGTAAGAGTGAACCCTCAACCTGCACACATCATCTTTCCTTTCCCCTCACCCAACACACACACAAATAAAAACACAACACACAAACACAAAACACAACACAACACGAAAAACGCAAAACCCAAAAAGGCATGCTGATGGTTGGAGCTGGGCTCTCTCATGTCGCATCAGGATGGTTTTTTGGGAGGGGTTGGAGGGGATAGTGGCCACCCAAAATATGTAAGTGAACCCTCAACTTGCACACTCATCTTCCTCCCCCTCACCCAAACACACACACAAATACAACACAACACAAACACAAAACACAACACAACACGAAAACGCAAAACCAAAAAGGCATGCTGATGGAGCTGGGCTCTCTCATGTCCATCAGGAATGGGCTGGATAGTGGCCACCCAAAATATGTAAGTGAACCCTCAACTTGCACACTCATCCCCCTTCCCCTCACCCAAACACACACACAAAACAACACAAACACAAAACACAACACAACACGAAAACGCAAAACCAAAAAGGCATGCTGATGGAGCTGGGCTCTCTCATGTCCATCAGGAATGGGTTGGATAGTGGCCACCCAAAATATGTAAGTGAACCCTCAACCTGCACACTCATCCTCCTTCCCCTCACCCTAACACAGACACAAAAACAACACAAACACAAAACACAACACAACACGAAAACGCAATACCAAAAGGATACGCTGATGGAGCTGGGCTATCTCGTGTCTGGCAGAATTGGGTTGGATAGTGGCCTCCCAAAATATGTAAGTGAACCCTCAACCTGCACACTCATCCTCCTTGCGCCCTCACCCTAAAACACCACACAAAATACAACACAACACAAACACAAAAACACAACACAACCACGAAAACGCGCAAAACCCAAAAAGGCATGCGCTGATGGAGCTTTTATCTCTCTCATGTCCCATCAGGAATGGGGTTGGATAGTGGCCACCCGCAAAAAATGTAAGTGAACCCTCAACCTGCACACTCATCCTCCTTCCCCTCACCCAAACACACACACAAAAAAAACACAACACAAACACAAAACACAACACAACACGAAAACGCAAAACCAAAAAGGCATGCTGATGGAGCTGGGCTCTCTCATGTCCATCAGGAATGGGTTGGATAGTGGCCACCCAAAATATGTAAGTGAACCCTCAACCTGCACACTCATCCTCCTTCCCCTCACCCTAACACAGACACAAATACAACACAAACAGAAAACACAACAACACAAAACGCAATAACCAAAAAAGGATACGCTGATGGAGCTGGGCTATCTCGTGTCTGGCAGAATTGGGTTGGATAGTGGCCTCCCAAAATATGTAAGTGAACCCTCAACCTGCACACTCATCTTCCTTCCCCTCACCCAAACACACACCACACAAATACAACACAACACAAACACAAAACACAACACGAAAACGCAAAACCAAAAAGGCATGCTGATGGAGCTGGGCTCTCTCATGTCCATCAGGAATGGGTTGGATAGTGGCCACCCAAAATATGTAAGTGAACCCTTCAACTTGCACACTCATCCTCCCTTCCCCTCACCCAAACACACACACAAATACAACACAAACAGAAAACACAACACGACACGAAAACGAAAAACCAAAAAGGCATGCTGATGGAGCTTTTATCTCTCATTTCCATCAGGAATGGGTTGGATAGTGGCCAACCCAAAAATATGTAAGTGAACCCTCAAACCTGCACACACTCATCTTCCTTCCCCTCACCCAAACACACACACAAATACAACACAACACAAACACAAAACACAACACAACACGAAAACGCAAAACCAAAAAGGCATGCTGATGGAGCTGGGCTCTCTCATGTCCATCAGGAATGGGTTGGATAGTGGCCACCCAAAATATGTAAGTGAACCCTCAACCTGGCCACACTTCATCCTCCTTCCCCTCAACCCAACACACACACACAAAATACAAACACAAAACACAACACAACACGAAAACGCAAAACCAAAAAGGCATGCTGATGGAGCTTTTATCTCTCATGTCCATCAGGAATGGGTTGGATAGTGGCCACCCAAAAAATGTAAGTGAACCCTCAACCTGCACACTCATCCTCCTTCCCCTCACCCAAACACACACACAAAAAGAACACACACAAAACACAAAACACAACACAACACGAAAACGCAAAACC
Source organism: Microglena sp. YARC (assembly GCA_022414725.1). Lineage (NCBI taxonomy): Eukaryota > Viridiplantae > Chlorophyta > Chlorophyceae > Chlamydomonadales > Chlamydomonadaceae > Microglena > Microglena sp. YARC. The sequence goes on along the minus strand of JAJSRW010000281.1, from coordinate 15,178 downwards.
AAAAAGGCATGCTGATGGAGCTGGGCTCTCTCATGTCCATCAGGAATGGGTTGGATAGTGGCCACCCAAAATATGTAAGTGAACCCTCAACCTGCACACTCATCCTCCTTCCCCTCACCCTAACACAGACACAAATACAACACAAACAGAAAACACAACAAAACACGAAAATGCAATACCAAAAGGATACGCTGATGGAGCTGGGCTATCTCGTGTCTGGCAGAAATGGTTTGGATAGTGGCCTCCCAAGATATGTGAGTGAACCCTCAACTTGCACACTCATCCTCCTTCCCCTCACCCAAACACACACACAAATACAACAAAACACAAAACACAACACAACACGAAAACGCAAAAAAAACCAAAAAGGCATGCTGATGGAGCTGGGCTCTCTCATGTCCATCAGGAATGGGTTGGATAGCGGCCACCCAAAATATGAAAGTGAACCCTCAACCTGCACACTCATCCTCCTTCCCCTCACCCTAACACAGACACAAATACAACACAAACACAAAACACAACACAACACGAAAACGCAATACCAAAAGGATACGCTGATGGAGCTGGTCTATCTCGTGTCTGGCAGAAATGGGTTGGATAGTGGCCTCCCAAGATATGTGAGTGAACCCTCAACTTGCACACTCATCCTCCTTCCCCTCACCCAAACACAAATGCAACACAAACACAACACAACACAAACACAACACAAACACAACACGAAAACACAAAACCAAAAGGGCATGCTGATGGAGCTTTTATCTCTCATTTCCATCAGGAATGGGTTGGATAGTGGCCACCCAAAATATGTAAGTGAACCCTCAACTTGCGCACTCCTTCCTCCCCCCCTCTCCCCCTCCACCTTCCCCTCTCCCAAAAACACCAACTTACTAACACACAACGATTAAGCACAACCTCAAAAACAACGACAAAAACATGACCACCCATCCCAACCCCACCCCACCCACACATCACCTCACCCCACCCACACCACCCACCCTACCCCCACCCACCCAACCCCCACCCACAAATCACCCCCACCCACCCCACCCACCCCACCCACCCACACATCCCCCCCCCACACACACACTCATCACCCCCCCCCCCACACACACAACACACCTAACACATAGCTAGAAGCCACAGCACAGACATGAGTGATCAGAATTGGTGGCTTGGCCCCAGTGCAAGGAAACAGGCTGCCCCCCTCAACCTCACGCCCCCCCACAGGCTGTGGTCCCCCCCCCCCCCGAATCCCCCCCCCCCCCCACACACACAACACCTCCCTTCCCTGACACAACACAACACAATCCCCCCCCCCCCCCCCCCCCCCCCCCCCCCCCCCCCCCCCCCCCCCCCCCCCCCCCCCCCCCCTCCCCCCCCCCCCCCCCCCCCCCCCCCCCCCCCCCCCCCCCCCCCCCCCCCATGCCCTCCTAGAACCCCGAGCAACTCTGCAAGTGCAGCATGGTCAAGTATAACCCCACGGGCCACCTTATCGCACTAGTGGGCGGCGGAGTGGGCTTCTCAGACTCGGATGGGAACAACAAAGATATCTTCATCTTCGCTACGCTGTCCAAGCGCCAGCTAGCTGTCCTCAAGGGCCACTTTACCCCGGTCCTTGACCTGACCTGGAGTGTCGATGGCTTGTACCTCTGCTCCACCTCCGACAACTGCGTGTACACCTGGCAGATGGAGACCTTTACTAAGTGAGTGTGTCAGTATGACGGTTTCGCAGCTGTTTTGTAATGTGTATTATCATACACAATGCGCCAGCTAGCTGACCTCAAGGGCCGCTTGACCTGACTTGGAGTGTCGATGGCTTGTACCTCTGCCCCACCCCCAACAGTTGCGTGTACATCTGGTAGATGGAGACCTTTACTAAGTAAGTGTGGCAGCATAAAGCTATTTTTTATCTCGATCGTCATGCATACAGCGTCAGCTAGTTTCCCTCAAGTGTTTAGGGTTTAGGTTTTTACTGTGGCAAAATGAAGACCCTTAACGAAGTGAGTGTGGAAAGTTGAAGCTTTTTCTTCTTCTTGTTGTCGTACATCAAGCGCCAGCTAGCTGCCCTCAAGTGTTTAGGGTTTAGGGTTTTACTGTTGCAAGATGAAGACCCTGTACCAAGTGAGTGTGGAAAGTTGAAGCTTTTTTTCTTCTTCTTGTCATGCATCAAGCGCCAGCTAGCTGCCCTCAAGTGTTTAGGGTTTAGGGTTTTAGTGTTGCAAGATGAAGACCCTTTACAAAGCGAGTGCAGCAAGGTGAAGATTTTTTACTTGTTGTCAGACATCAAGCGCCAGCTAGCTGATTTTAGTGTTGCAAGATGAAGACCCTTTACACAGTGAGTCATATTTTTTATTTTATTTGTCTATTATTATTTTTCCGAGGGCCACTTTACCCCAGTGCCGTAGTTTTTATTTTCAGTTATGACTCACCCCAAGATTTTGACAGTTCTGGACAGTGTATTTAATCAGCTTTGAGACACACTAGGTTGCATTAGCTTTGGCTGAACAGCCAGTCAGGGGAGCTGCCCATAAGCTGCTGCTTTTAGCTGAAGATAAAGACAAGGCTCGGTGCTGGTCCTGCGCTGGAGATCTTCCCCAAGTAAGTGAGGCAACATGAAGAGTTGTTTCTTTTTATGCCTTTATTTTTTTGTTTTCATTTTATTTGTTTCTGTCTTTGTGTCTTTATGCCTTTATGTCTTCATTTTATTTATTTATGTATTTTGTCTTTATGTCTTTATTTATTTGTCTACATTTTATTTATGTGTGAATTTGTGTCTTTATGTCTTTTTTATTAATGTCTTCATTTTATTTATTTAGGTGCGTCTTTATGCCTTTATTTACTTATGTCTTCATTTTATTTATTTATTTATTTATTTATTTATTTATTTATTTATTTATTTATTTATCCCTTTTTTTTCTTCTTGAGACTTCTCATTTGTTAGCTTCTTACCTCCGCCACTGTAAGTGGTTGAGATCTGGGTCCTGCTCTAAGGGGTTTAATACCTACGCCACCAAAACGGTGGTTGGGAGTTTGGTTTGTTTGTCCTCGACACACCCCTGATGTAATGGGGTTTTTTGCTTTGTGGGTGCTTTTTCTTTTTGTTTAAAGCACAGAGTCTCATACACCCTCGCGGTGTCAAGTAGACTTTAACATGTAATGTAATGTAATGTAATTTGTTTCTTAATGTCTATTATTGTTTGTCTTTATTTATTTATGTCATCATTTCATTTATTTATTTTTTATGTCTTCATTTAATGTATTATTTATTTATTTATTTGTGTCTTTATGTCTATTATTTTTGGTCTTTATTTAGTTATGCCTTCATTTTATTTATTATTTATTTATTTATTTATTTATTTATTTATTTATTTGTGTCTTAATGTTTCTTATTTTTTGTCTTTATTTAGTTATGTCTTCATTGTATTTATTATTTGTTTAGTTGTGTCTTTATCTCTTTAGTTTTTGGTTTTAAGTGGGCAGGTCTCTGGCCTCTGTTCCACACACCACCCGCCACACACCAAACAACACCCACCAAACAACACCATTTCCTCTTTCCCCTTTCCGCTTCTCCCTCCCTGCCAGGAAGCAATAGAGTGACATGCTAAGTATAGTATACTAATTATATTATATTATATCAGGGGGGGGGCAGAAAGACAGATTTTGGACCGCACCTTCGATATGGTGTCCGATTCAGATGGGAGTTGGAATTGTGGACGTTTCATACAAAAAGAGGGGGAAAATAAAGTTGGCTAAAAGTTTTTTTACCCCCCCCCCACCCCCCCACCCCCCACCCCCACCCCGACCCCTCCTAAAACCCAAGTACCTCACCCTACCCCCCCTAAAATGGGGGTCATTCGAAAGATCTTTTAAAGCCCATTTCAGTTATGCTCTTACATCTTTCATGGGGTTACCCAAACGTGATTTATCGCGAAGTTAAGATTTGGGCCGCTTTGGTTTGAAAAAAACTTTGGACCCCTCTAACTTTTTGTACAACTTTATTTTTTGGCTCAAAAAAAAATTATATAGTTTGAGGATAGGCTCTATCCAAAGCGAAGGTGCGGTACGGCAGCTTTTTTTCTTGCCCCCCCCCTCGTATTATATTATATTATACTATATTATATCATATTATATTATATTATATCATATTATATCATATCATATCATATTATATTATCCTATATTACATTACATTACATTACATTATATTATATTATATTATATTATATTATATTATATCATATTTTGAGATATATTATATTCTTTTATATTATACTATGCTATTTTATTTTATGTGATTTCATTCCATATACTGACCCCCCCCACATTCCAACCCCTCCAGGAAGCAAGAGAGTGCCTCCAAGTCCTTCCTCAACACCTCCGTCACCTGCAACAGCAACTTCTCCACTATCGTGGTGGGCCATTCTGGCCAGGGCCTGCGGATGTTGCACACAGACCGCATGAAGGCCTCACCCTCTCTACCTGAGAAGCCAGCTGACGCCGGAACCACGGCCACAGCCACGGACAAGGCAGGACGCATTCACAAGATTGAGGCGGTGCCTCCCTTCAGAGTGCCTGGCACCAGCCACAGCGCTGCACCCATTCATGATTTGGGGGCGCCGTTGAGCACTAAGACGCCCAATGCGGGGACTGGGAGGCTTAAGGCGGCTGTGCAGGTGGGTTGTGTGGGTGGGGGAGTGGGGCGGAGGTGGGGAGTGGGGGTGGGTTGGGGGGGTGGAGGTGGGTTGGGGGGTTTGAGGTGGGTTGTTGGGTTGTGTGGGTGGGGGAGTGGGTTGTGGGGGCGGAGGTGGGGGAGTGGGGGTGGGGGTGGAGGTGGGTTGTGGGGTTGCAGGTGGGTTGTGGGTTGGTGGGGTTGGAGGTGGGTTGTTGGGGTGGAGGTGGGTTGTTGGGGTGGAGGTGGGTTGTGGGGGTGGAGGTGGGTTGTTGGGGTGGAGGTGGGTTTGTGGGGTGGAGGTGGGTTGTGGGGGTGGGTTGTGAGGGTGGAGGTGGGTTGTGGGGTGGAGTGGGTTGTGGGGGTGGAGATGGGTGTGGGGTGGAGGTGAGTTGTGGGGGTGGATGTGGGTTGTGGGGGGAGTGGGTTGGGTTGGGGGTGGGGGAGTGGGGGTGTTGTGTGTGGGGGGGGGAGGGAGTGTTGTGTGTGTGTGTGGGGGGGTGAGGGTGGGGTGGAGGTGGGAGGGTGAGGGGGGGGGTATTGGGTGGGGGCCAGCCGCAGCGCTGCACCCCCCCTAGGAAAATGGGAAGGGGAATCTCAAGGCGGCTGTGCCGGTGGGTTGTTGGGGTGCATGTGTGGTGGGGGTGGCCACCCTCTATACTGCCTGGTAGCAGCCATAGCGCTGCCCCCCCCCCCCCCCCCCCCCCCCCCCCCCCCCCCCCCCCCCCCCCCCCCCCCCCCCCCCCCCCCCCCTCTCCCCCCCCCCCCCCCACACACACACACACACACTGAGGACAAGGACAAGGGGAATCTTAAGGTGGTTGAGAAGGCAAGTTCATAGGGCACCTGCCCTGTGCAACACATTATTTCTGTATTCAGGCTTGCGTCGCACAATTTTGGCGGAGCACCCTCTTCAAGGGGGCGGGAGCCCCCATGTTTACCCATTTGTCCGTCGGACCGGAAAAAAACAAATATTGAATGCCGACACGTCAGCCAACAGTCGCGGAACTAACTCGCTTCGGTCAGCTCCATCGTTGCAACCTTTCGTTTCGTTGCCAACACACTAAGCTAATTTTCTGCGTCGCTTGTGACGCTGCATAGGACTTGGCAACGTAATCTGACCTACAGAAACTTGGAAAGAACTGCCTGCCCATACAAACCAGGTATACAAACACACTTTACAAATCCTTGTGTGCAGGTCATGCTATACACAATATGTAGGGAGCGGCAAATAGGTCTATGTGGGCCCAGCCGATAGATCTATATAGGTCTATATAGGGCAAAATAGACCGATATCTGCCCTATCGGTACGCCAAGGAGGCCTCTTGAAAATCTGGTACTATTTTTACATGTCTTGTGCTGCATTTCAGGGTGCCCTGCACCTTCAAAAAAATAAAGGATTTTTTTAGGCATCAAAAATCACTTGCGTCGCTTGTTACTGGCGCGGTCGCGCACCAAACCCAACTACGTAGCCTCCAAACCAACCCAGGCCCAGCACCCCCCTACTTCCATCAACACAATCATCAGTTCATCACCATCAGCAATCCACAAAGTCTTTTAAGAGTCTTTTAACTGTCTAATTTGTTTACTTTTTCTCGGTCACTGTGTGCATTTGTGTTTGTGGGTGATCGGTGTGTATGTGTGGGAAGGTAATGGTGTCAATGTGTCATACACCCACCTGCATGGACATCCACCTACATTTATGTGTGTGTTCGTGGATGGGTGGTGTTTGAGTGTGGGAAGTTGCTGGTGTCAACGTGTCACACACAGGCATGTACACGCACCTACATGCATGTGTGTACGTGTGTGCCCTTGCATGTGTGTGCGTGTGTCTATGCTTGTGTGTGTGTCCATGCATGTGGGTTTGCATGGGAGACAAAGCAAATGTGTATGTGTGTGTGAATGTGTTAGGATACATGATATCAATGCATGCACGTGTGTGTGTGTGTTGGTGTGTGTGCGTTCATGAAGGGAGGTGCGTATGTTTCCCCCTCTCGTTGGTGAGCATCACTATGTCAGACACAGCTTTCTTGGGTAAGAGCTCAAGGAGAGAAAGACCTTCAACCCTACGAACATCAGTGGAGCACTGGCTGGGTCTACATCCAGGAGCTCGACATGCCTCAGCCTCCCAGGCCCTGGCTCAGAGTACCCAGTAGCTATCCTCTGGCAGGACCTCATGCCAGTCGTCTTCGAAAATCCTGCTCGTCTCGAATACTTCATCCTCCTCCTGAGAAAAATCGCTAGATAACTCATTCTCCGACATATCGCTGGCGTCAAATCCCTCCAGTTCGACCTGGGAGCTCGCCGGGACAAGACTCTTTAGACCAGGCTGGACTTCGCCCCCGATATTGAGCGTTACAATGAAGCTGCGGCCTTTACCACGCTGCTTTATGTCGCCAGGAAACGTCACAACGCTTGAGGTCGATGCTATGGGTGCGGCTGATGAACCATCCTGCACAGCTTTGTGCGCAGCGTACGCAACAATCTCTCAACGATTGCTAGGTTTCCAGTCGTTTTTAGCTAATTCGCCCCAATACCCGTTGGCTGTTTGCCGGTTTCATTCAGTGATACGAAAGCGAATGATACGAAAGCGAATCGCAAGAGGAAGGAAGCTCAGACGGTGTGTGTACGCACGAATCATACCAACATAGACCTATCTGGTCGAGGGGGGGCGTCGGACAAGGGAAATCGATAGATCTATCGGCTTCGAGGAGATAGACCTATATAGGTCTATATCGACGATATATCTATATAGACCTGTCGGTCTTTTGCCGCTCCCTAAAAATATGGTGCACAAAATTAGCCCCCACCACCATTTAACACCCACCACCGCTCCACCCCCCATGTCCACACCCTATCACCACTCCCCCCTCAACTCTCACCACCACCCCACCCCACCTCCACCCCCGACCCCCGCTCACCCTCCACTGCTCCCCACCTCCACCACGCGCACACGCACACACACAAACACACTCACACAAACAAACAAACAAACACCCTCTCAGCGCCCACTCTCACCTCCACTCCCCCAACCCACCCACCCACCGGATCCACCCCCCACCCCCACAAATACAAACACGCAGACCTACCCGCCCACCCACCCACATACACACACACGTACCCACCCCACCACCCACTCATCCACCCCCCCACCCCACGAATACAAACACGCAGACCTACCCGCCCACCCACCCACATACCCACCCACCCACCCACTCATCCACCCCCCCCGCTCCACCACCCCACCCACCCACCCCCACCCCCACGAATACAAACACGCAGACCTACCCAGCACCACCCACCCACATACACACACACGTACCCAACCACCCACAATCCCCCCCCCCCCCTTCCACTCCCCCACCCACTCCCCCACCCCCCGGCTCCACCCCCCCCACCCACCCACCCCCACCCCCACGAAATATAAACACGCAGACCTACCCACCCACCACCACCCACAAACACAAACGCGTACCCAACCACCCACGTCCCCCTCTCCCCCTCCACTCCCCCACCACACACCCACCCACTCATCCACCCCCTGGCTCCACCCCCCACCCACACACCCCCACCCCTACGAATACAAACACACAGAACCTACCCGCCCACCCACCCACAAACACAAACACGTACCCACCCACCCACGTCCCCCCCTCCCCCTCCACTCCCCCACCCACCCAACCACCCACTCATCCACCCCCCGGCTCCACCCCCCACCCACCCCCCCCACCCCCACGAATACAAACACACAGACCTACCCGCCCACCCACCCACATACACACACGTACCCACCCCACCCACCTCCCCCCCTCTCCCCTCCACTCCCCCACACACCCACACACCCACTCATCCACCCCCCGGCTCCACCCCCCAACCCACCCACCCCACCCCCACGAATACAAACACGCAGACCTACCCAGCCACCCACCCACAAACACAAACACGTACCCACCCACCCACGTCCCCCCTCTCCCCCTCCACTCCCCACACACCCACTCATCCACCCCCCGGCTCCACCCCCCACCCACCCATCCCCACCCCCACAAATACAAACACGCAGACCTACCCACCCACCCACCCACAAAACACAAACATGTACCCACCCACCCACGTCCCCCCCCCCATCCCCCTCCACTCCCCACCCACACACCACCCACCCCACACACACCCCGGCTCCACCCCTACCCACCCACCCCCTCCCCCACGAATACAAACACGCAGACCTACCCACCCACCCACCCACAAAACACAAACACGAACCCACCCACCCACGTCCCCCCCCCTCCCCCTCCACTCCCCCACCCACCCACCCACTCATCCACCCCGGCTCCAACCCCCACCCACCCACCCCCACCCCACGAATACAAAACATGCAGACCCTACCCACCCACCCACCCACATACCCACCCACGTACCCACCCACCCATATCCCCCCCCTTCCCATCCACAGGCTGTGGTCAAGATAGATGCACTAGGACTAGCTAACAAGAAGGTGTCGTCGGCCTACTCAGGTATGTGTGTATGGAATTTGGATTGGGAATTTGGATCGGCAGCCTGCCCAGGTATGTATGTGTGTATGTATGTGTGTATGTATGTTACAGTCCAGGGGTAGCCTAAATAGGCTAAAGGGACTTGCCCAATGGTGACAGGAAGAGCTAACAAAACGATGTTGTCAGCCTACTCAGGTATGTATGTATGCATGTAATGTATGTATGTATGTATGTATGTATGTATGTATGTATGTATGTATGTATGTATGTATGTTCTAGTACATGGTACATGGAGGCCACCCCCCACCCCACCCACCCAGGTCCTGGGCCCTGTTCTGGCCTGGGTTACATAACGTGCAACGCCCTTGAACGTACACCCTCGCCCCCCCTTACTCACATGCACACAGTCGAGATATTTCCCCCTTGGAAAAAATATCGAACACATGCCTTCTTCCTTTCCCTACTATAAATATACCCTCCCACCCCCAGCCCCCAGGACCTACATGATCCCTATTTCCCCTAAATCTTCCTGCCCCCATCCCCACCCCCTTGACACAAACTCTGTTATCCCCCTTGCACCCCACCTAACTCCCAGTCATCTCCACACCACCCAAATATACCCCCCTACCCCCCAGCCATCTCCATTACCACCCAAATTGACCCCCGTACCCCCCACACCACCCAGCCATCTACCCACACTCCCCTCACACGCTCCCTCCCTATGACCTATCCCTACCTCGTACACTTCACTCCAGCTGTGGGCTGAGATTGCGCTGAAAGTGCAGGCTGGGTATTGAACCTATGAAATAACAGGTTTCGACACGCTCAGATTCCGATCATACGCGAAGTACACCGGATCTGCACGATTGCAAGGCTACAAACTTGCAGCTTCTTCTACTCGTGCAGTGGCACAGTTGGGAAAACTTAGCCTTCAATCCGATCAAAATTCTGCAGCAAATTCGCAGCGTCATATTTCACGATCGTCGATACAACGAAAAGAGATCGCATTTATGGTATGTGAGGTGAAAGCGCAAGAAATGGAATGGTCATGAAGATCTGAAGAAAGTCACATTTCTCGAAACAATTTGCTGCCAACCATGATGAAAGGCGCATGCGTGAAAAGAATGGTGGCTACACCCTCGCAGGCCGAAGAGCGCTGAGGATAGAATGGGCGCCTGATGAGAACAGTGAGCACTCAGAATGGGCGCCCGATGAGAAGACGCTAGCCGATAGCCAGCTAGCGTCGGCATGCGCCAGCTAGCGTCAGCTCGCCGGGAATCCATGTATGTTCTACATAATATATATGTAATGTATGTATGTATGCATGCATGCAAATGGGAGGGTTCCTTCAACCTCACGTCCCGGGGCAGCTCGTACTAATTTTTTATTGGCGGAGCCCCCTCTTCAAGGGGGCAGGAGCTCCCATGTTTACCCATTTGTCCGTCCGACCGAAACATTTCTTGAAGCCTGACACGTCATCCAAGGGTCGCGTAACTAACTCGCTTCGGTCAGCTCCATTGTTGCCACCTTTCGTTCCATTGCCAACACACTCCGCCAATTTTCGGCGTCGCTAGCGACGCTGCATAGGACTTGTTTTGTAATGTTTTTACCCAGGGACACCCCAGCCCCCTAAAGGAGTCCAAAGGAGGACAACCATACTTCAGATGTGATGGTTGGGATTTCACCCAGCACCAGTCGCTCAGTCATATAAAATGCATTTAAAAAATATTCAGTATGAATATTATAGTACTTCACAATTATGACTGTAGTTTTGTGCTACAGTGATAATTGAAGTATACACTTCAATTATACCCAGGTACCTCCCAGCCTCCCAAAGGTGTTCGAAAGGTGGGCCAGGATGAGCTGTCTGTGCACAGCCACTACAACAACATTGCACAGCCCACGGGGCTGGCTATGGCTGAGACTGCTGACTACAAGTGTGTCATCGCCGCTGATGTGAGTGGGAGGGCTGGGGTTGGTTGGTTGATGGGAATGTGGTAGTGGAATGGGAATCTGATTTGAGTGGCATGGCTGGGTGGGGAGGTGGGGTAGATGGTGCGGTGGAGTGGGGGCTGGCCATGGCTGAGACTGCTGACTACAAGTGTGTCATCGCCGCTGATGTGAGTGGGAGGGCAGGCTGGGGCAGGATGGTGTGGTGGGGTGGGGCAGGGCGGATAGGTGGGGCAGGATGGAGAGGTGGGGTGGGCCAGGGCGGAGGGGTGGGGTGGGGTGGGGGCAGGATGGAGGGTAGCATGAGACGGCAGACTACAAGTGTGTCATCGCCGCTGATGTGAGAGAGCGGGCTGGGAATGGTTGGTTGATGGGAATGTGGATTAGTGGAAATGGGAATCTGATTTGAGTGGCATGGCTGGGTGGGGGGTGGGGCGGATGGTGAGGGGGGTGGGGTAGATGGTGTGGTGGAGTGGGGCTGGCCATGGCTGAGACTGCAGACAAGGATAGGGTGGATAGGGGGGGGCAGGATGGAGGGTTGGGGTGGGCCAGGGTGGGTGGGTGGGTGGGTGGGGGGGGGGGTGGGGGGCCAGGGCGGATAGGGCGGGGCAGGATGGAGGGGTGGGGTGGCCAGGGTGTGTGTGTGTGTGGGGGGGGGGGGGGGGGGGTAGGACAGAAAGGGGGGCAGGGATGTTCGTGGGGCAGGATGGAGGGGTGGGGTGGGCCAGGGCAGAGGGGTGGGGCAGGGTGTGATAGGGGCGGGCAGGGTGGGAAGTGTTGTGTGTGGGGGGGGGGGCAGGGCAGATATGGGGGGCAGGATGGAGGGGTGGGGTGGGCCAGGTGTGGGGGGGGAAGGGGGGGGGGCAGGGCCGGATAGGGGGGGGCAGGAATGGAGGGGTGGGGGCGGCCAGGGTGGGGGGTGGGGGGGGCAGGGCGGATAGGGTGGGGCAGGATGGAGGGGTGGGGTGGGCCAGGGTGGGGGGTGGGGGTGGGCAAGGGCGGCATAGGGTGGGGGCAGGATGTAGGGAACGTGGGGTGGGCCAGGGTGGGGGGTGGGGGGGTGGGGGGGGGGGCAGGCGGCTAGCGGGAAGCGGCAGGATTGGAGGGTCCGGTGGGCGGTCGGGGGGTGGCTGAGGCAAGGGCGGATAGGGTGGGGCAGGATGGAGAGGTGGGGTGGGCCAGGTGGGGGTGGGCAGGGCGGGATAGAGGTGGGGCAGGATGGAGGGGTGGAGTGGGCCAGGGTGGAGAGGTGGGGCAGGGCGGATAGGGTGGGGCAGGATGGAGGGGTGGGGCAGGGTGGATAGGGCGGGGCAGGATGGAGGAGGTGGGTGAGCCAGGGCGGAGGGGTGGAGTGGGGTGGGGGCAGGATGGATGGGCTGGGGCAGGATGGAGGTAGCATGAGACTGCAGACTACAAGTGTGTTCTGAGCCCCTGATGTGAATGGGAGGGCTGGCTGGGGCAGGATGGTGGAGTGGGGTGGATGGAGGCGGTGGGGGTGGGGGCAGCGGTGGAGGGGTGGGGTGGGGCAGGATGGATGGTGTGGGGCTGCGATGGCCCGGTGGAGTGGGGTGGGGGCAGGTGTGTGGGGTGGGTAGTGTGTGTGAGCTAGGTAACGGTGAGATCGGTGGTTGGTGGGGTAACAGGTGAGAGTGGTGGTTGGTGTGTAGTGGTGGTGGTGGCTGATGTTACTTGGCTAGATGGGAGTAGTTGGTACGAGGAACGTGGTAGTGTGTGTGTCCACTCCCCACCCCCATGTGTGTGTGTGTGTGTGTGAGGGTAAAGATGAGAGTGAGGGTGTGTAGTGGTGGTGGTGGAGTAGAATACTGATTTGAGTGGGCTGGCTATGAGTGCAAATGTATACACTTGCCTCGGGTCAACAATTTCCTGCCTATGACAATGTACTGTAATGCAACGCGATGCTATGGAAGGCAAGGCAGTGCAGTTTAGTGCCGTGTAGTGCTGTGTACTGTAGTGTAATACAATGTAGTGTAATACAATGTAGTGTAATACATGTATTACAAATGTAGTGTAATACAATGTAGTGTAATACAATGTAGTGTGAATACAATGCTAGTGTAATACCAATGTACGTGTCAATACAATGTAGTGTAATACAATGTATGCTCAAAACAATGTAGTGTAATACAATGTAGTGTAATACAATGTAGTGTAATACAATGTAGTGTAATACAATGTAGTGTAATACAATGTAGTGTAATACAATGTAGTGTAATACAATGTAGTGTCCACAAGTCCTTCGATACAGAGAATTCGGCAAAATGTAGCCTGTAATACAACGAGTGTGTATACATGTAAGGGGGAATATCATAGTGGGGGGATAATACAATGTAGTGTAACACAATGTAGTAGTGCAATCATGGCTCACAACCTGGTCATTGGTAGGAACGGCAAAATCATATGATGTGACCAAAGACGGGAGTATTTGATTATCATTGATATCATACAACAATCATATTGATTTAATATCATATGATTATGATGCCCCAGGCAAATTTACCTGATCAGACTGCCCATCATATACGACATTACAGTACATTACATGTTAAAGTCTACTTGACATCCGCGAGGGTGTAAGAGACTTCTGTGGCTTTAACAAAAAGAAAAAACACCCAAAGAGCAAAAAACCCAAAATCAGGGGTGTTCGAACGACAAACAACCAAACCACCCGTTTTGGTGAACTAGGCTATAAAAAACCCCCTAGAGCAGGTCCTACCCAGGATCTTCTATTACCACTTACAGTGGGGAGGTATAGATAGCTAACAAACTGGTGAAGTCACAAGAAGAAAAAAAAGACTAAATTGAGCGGTGGCCACGTAGCAGTCCAGAGCTTCATGTCCCTTGCTCTTGCTACCAAGTAGGAAACGATAGGTCGGCTTAGGTTTGCTTTCCAAAAAAGTCTTAGTGCCAATTTTCCATTCATAAGAGGTTCTGAATGTGAATACCGCAGAATTCCCACATTCCATACACGGTTAAGTCGGTATCCTCCATGGACCATGCCTATAAATATTGTAAAGAGCTTCTGTAGCAAAGGAAGTCAACAAGAAGAAAAAAAGGGATACTCAAATTACATAATTATATGATATCATATGTATGACAATTTGATATCATATGATGCTCATGACGATATACCGAGATCGCCTAGTCATTGGTCCCACTGCAAGAATGAAGTTCGGATGTGTCATATGTGTCACGTACATGAATCATGGCTCAGAACCTTGGCCTTAGGTCCGAATGCAAGGCTGAGGTTGGATTGTGTGCGAGCACATTTAATCAATGGCCCAGAACCTTGAACTTTGGTCCTGTAGGCTGAGATGGATATGTCATGTCACGTACTGAATCATGGCTCAGAACCTTGGCTGTTGGTCCATGCAAGGTCGAGATTGGATCTGTCATATGTTGCAACGTACCTTGAATCATGGCCCCAGAACCTGCCTTCGTCCCATGCAGGTTGAGATTGGATGTGTGCGAGCACTTAATGCATGGCTCAGAAACTTATTGGCCTTTGGTCCCATGCAGCTGAGATTGGATATGTCATATGGGCACGTAATCTGAATTCATATGGAATGGCTCAGAACCTTGGCCTTAGGTCCATGACAGGTTGAGATTGGATCTAGTCATAATGTGCACGTACTGAATCATGGGCCGCAGAGGAGTGGAACCTGGCTTTGAGTCCGCATGCAGGTGAGATTGGAATGTGTGCGGGGGGCACTGAATCATGGCTGCGGGAACCTTGGCCGTATTCGCGATTCCCATGCAGGTTTGGATTGAGGGATATGCCCAGATGAGTGGTTGTGTATGAATGCATGGCTCAGACCTTGGCCTTAAGGTCCCATGCAGATGGGTTTGAAATTTGGAGTCTGTCGATATGTGCACGTACATGAATCATATAGACTGCCAGGAAACTTTGGGGCTGTTGGTCCCGATGCAGGTTGAGATATTGCGATATGTGCGCGATACTGAATAATGAGCCCTCGCAACGATCGACGGACTAGCGACGAGTATATTTGCCGGCATGTCTCTGCAATCACCCAGGTGAGCTTTGTTGTTA
>JAJSRW010001212.1:0-26360 GCA_022414725.1 Microglena sp. YARC | reverse complement strand
GGGGCATGGGGTTGTTGTGCGCCAGGCGGATGAGAGTGTTTTTTTGGTTCCATCATGGTTTGTTCAATCATTTTGTTTTTTTCCATCAGCAATGTTTGGGGTAGGTACCACATGGGTTTGGTTTGCTCCAGGCATTCATGGGTGTTTGGTTTTGGTCCAGCCATGTTTTTTGTCATCATATGGGTGTTTGTTTGGTGTCCGAGTCATGTGTTAGTTTTCCATCATTGGTTCTTGTAACATCATGTTTTGGAGATATGGGGTTCATGCATGGGTTTATGTGGTCCATCCATCATGGGGTTTGTTTGGGGTCCTATCATGGGGTTGGTTTGGTCATCATCGATGAGTTTGTTTGTTCGCAGCATGGGTGTGTCCATCATGGTTTGTTTTTGTCCAGTCATGGGGTTGTGATTTGTCCATAATGGTTTGTTTGTTCCATCATGGTTTAGTGTCAAGAGTATTGTTTTTTCAGTCCATCAATCATCGGTGTGTTTTGCCATTCACCGATGGTTCGTTGTCGCCATCTATGAGTTTCTTTGTCATTATCATGGCTGTTTGTCCAATCGTGTATGGTTTGTCCATCGATGGTTTAGAGTGTTGTCCATCAATCATGATTCTGTTTGTATATCATGGTTTGTTTTGGGTTATTTCCCAACTCCATGGTTTATGGTGCCAGTCATGAGTGGTGTGTTTGTCCATGTGTGTGTGTCCATCATGGTTGAGAGAGAGAATCGATGATTTGTTGTCCATCATGGTTTATGGTGTTCAATCATCTATGGTTCTGTTTGTCCATGGTTTTTTGTGGTTCGCCACCATGGTTTGTGTGTCCATCATCATGGTTGTGTTTGTCCATTCATGGTTTTGTTTGTCCCGTGGTTTTGTGGTCGCAATCAATGCAATGTGTTGTTGTCCATCACGATGTTTGTTGTGTCAATCATTTATGGTTTGTTTTGTCCCATCCACATGATTTGTTAGTGCCATCAGGTTTGTGTTTGTGTCCAGAATGATCGGTTGTGTTTGTCCATCATCTATGTTTGTTTGTCCAGAGATGTTGTGTGCATTATGCATGGTTTGGTGTGAAAAAGTGAGTGTGTGTTCCATCCACATGGTTTGTTTGTCCATCAATGTTGTTTTGTCCATCAATGGTTGAGGTGTCCATCTATGGTTTATGTGTCTCATACAATATAATTGTGTTATGTCCATTCATGGTTGTTTGGTCCATCATCAGGTGTTTGTCATCATTCATAGTTTGTTGTCCATCATTGGGTGTTTGTTGTGTCTATGGTTGTCCATCATGCATGGTTTTGCTTTTTCCAGTAATCGGTTTGTATGTTACCATTCTGGTGTTTGCTTGTCCATTCATGGTTTTGTGTGTGCCATCATAGGTTTGTTGTCGTAATATGGTTTAGTGTTCCATCATCATGGTTGTGTTATCCATGTCAGGTTGATGTGTTCCATCAGTGGTTTTCTGTCCGACAGGTTTGCTTTGTCCCCATCATGGGTTGTTTTGTCTCATCCATGGGTCTGTGTTCCATCACTATGGTGATTGTCCATCCAATCATGGTTCTGTTTGTTCCCATGCATCATTGGTTTTGTGTTGTCCGATCATAGTTTGGTTTGTCCATCTATCATGGTTTGGTTTGTCCAATCATGGTTTTGTTTTGTCCATACAGGTGTGTGTGACCGAATCAATGGTTGTTGTTCCTATCATGGTTTGTTGTGTCCATCATGGTTTGGTGTTCCTGCATGGCTTGTTTGTCCATTATGGGTTTGTTTGTCCATGCATGATTCTTATGCTGTCCCATCATCATTGGTTTTGGTTTGTCCTATGCGATTGGTTTGGTTTGTGTC
Source organism: Microglena sp. YARC (assembly GCA_022414725.1). NCBI lineage: Eukaryota > Viridiplantae > Chlorophyta > Chlorophyceae > Chlamydomonadales > Chlamydomonadaceae > Microglena > Microglena sp. YARC. Next base: position 24,512 of record JAJSRW010001212.1, on the reverse strand, counting down.
TTCAATGGGTTTAATTGTGTCCATCTTATCATGGTTTGTTTGTCCATCATCATGAATTTCTGTTGTCCATCTATGCATGGTTTGTGGTGTGTCCATCAGTCATGGTTTGTGTTGTCCATCCGCATTCATGGGTTTGTTGTGTCCATCATGGGTAGATGTTTGCATCATGGGGTTAATGTGTGCCATGGTCTCAAATGTTGTGAGTCCATCGATCATGGTTTGTTTTCCGTCACCATGGTTCGGGTGTTGTCACATCGGTTTCTTTTGTCGCATCATCATGGTTTGTTTGTCCATACGTGGTTTGTTTGTCCATCATGGTTGTTATGTGTCATCATCATGATTGTTTGTCCATCATTGGTTTGTTTGGTCGCCAGTTCTTGGTTTATTTGTCCATCATCATGGTTTGTTTTTCCATCGTGGTTTGTGTGGTGCCATCATGGCTTGTAGGTGGTGTGGTCCTGCCATGGTTTGATGTGTCCCATCATCATTATTGTGTGTTGCGCATGCATGTTGTTGTTGGTCATCATGGTTTGTTTATCCATCATGGCTTTGTTTGTTCCACCATGGTTTGCGTTGTCCATCATCATGGTTTGTTTGATCTCATCATGGTTTTGTTTGTACACCATGGTTTGGTGTGTCCAATGCATCATGTTTTTTTTGTGCCATCATGGTTTTTGTTGTCAATCATTCATGGTTTGTTTGTCCATCATTCAGTGTTATGTCCATCAGGTTGATGTGTCAATCGATCATCCATTGTTTGTCCACATGGTTTTTGTCCATCATGTTTGTTTTTGTCAGTCGAGTTGGTTTTTCACAATCTTGGCAAAGGGCCATGGTGTTTTGTTGTCCATCATCATGGTTTTGTTTTTTTGCCCATTCATGCGTTTGTTTTGTGATCGATAGTTTGCGTTGTACAATTAGCGTGTGTCCACCATCAATGGGTTATCGCTTGAGAGGGTTTGTTATATTCCATCATTCTGTATTTTCCATCATCGTTTTCCCATGGTGTTATGTGTTTTTGTTTCGTCCATCATAGGGTTGACGTTTGTCCATTTTACCATCGTGGTTTTGTTTGTCCATCATGGTTTTTGTGTCCATCATCATGGTTTGTTTGTCCATCTATGCATGATTTTGTTTGTCCATCATCGATGGTTTTAGATCCAGTTTCATGGTTTGTTTTTCCAGTCATTTGTTTGTCCATCATCATGGTCGGTTTGTCCATCAGGTTTTATTGTCCATCATGGTTTGTGTTGTGCCGTCATGTTTGGTGTTGTCCATCATGTGTTTATGTGATCCATCATGGGTTTCGTCCATCATGGTTTGTTTGCCATCATCATGGTTTGATCTATCGAGGTATTCATCATGGTTTGTTGTTGTCCATCCTTATTTCTGGTGTTATCATCAGGTTTGGGATTGTGGTTGTCCCATATCATGGTTTTTGTCCATCATGTTTGTTTGTCATCATCGCATATGGTTTGTTGGTCCGTCCATCATGGTTTATGACCATCATTGTTGTTTGTCCAGTCATGGTGGTGTCCATCAGATCGGTTTGTGTGTCCGTATCATCTATTTGTGGTTTCCTATGTGTACATCATCATGGTTTTGTTGTCCATTCATGAGTTTGTTTGTTCCATCGATGTGTTTTGTGTTGACATCATATGTTTGTTTGTAAGTCATCAATGTTTTGGTTTTGTCCCACAAAAATGGTTTGATTTTGTCCCATCACGGTAATAGTTTGTTCCATTGCTAGTTGTTTGTCCATCATGTTTTGGTGTCATCATTTGTTTATTTTTTCCATTCGTGGCTTTGTGTCTGGTTTCCATCATGGTTGTATGTGTCCATCATGGTTTATGGCTTTTGGTTCTGTCCATTCATCATGATTTGTTGCCATCATCACCTGTGTTGTTTGTCCATCAATTATGGTTTGTTTGCCATGCAATGGGTTTGTTTGTCCATCATTGGTTTGTTTGTCCATCATGGTTTGGGTGTTATGTCCATCAATCATGGTTTGTTTGTTCATCACATACTATGTGTAATTGGTTTGTTTGTCCATCATTCATGGTTTGTTATATGTTCCATATTGGATGTTTGTTGTCATTTCATGTTTGTTGTATGTTTGTCCATCATTGTTGTATTGTCCAATCATGTGTCATTTTTGTTGTCCATCATGCGTTTTATTGTGTCCATGGATCATTCATTGGGTTGTGCAGTTTTCATCATCATGTTTGTTACAATTCACCATGGTGTTGTGCGTTTGTTCCATCGGTTCTTTGTCCATGTCTTGTTGTGTTGTTTGTCCATCGTGGTTGTGTTTGTCCATCATGGTTTATGTTGTTCCCATCATCATGGTTGTTTTGTTTGTCCATCATGTGTTTGTTTGTCCATTGCTTGGTTTTGTTTGTCCATCATCATGCGTTGTTGCCAGTGTGTTTTTTGTCCAATCGTCTCGCTGGTTTGTGTGTGTCCATCATGGTGATGATGTGTCCATCATCATGATTGTTTGTCCGGATTCATGGTGATGGTTTCTGTCCATCATGGTTGTTTTGGGTTCCATCATGTTTGTTTGTCCACCATGGTTTGTGTGTCCAATCATGGTTTGTTTGTCCATCAGGTTTGTTTGTCCACCATGGTTTGTGTGTCCATCATCATGGTTTGTTTGTCCATCACTGGTTGTGTTTGGGGTCTATTCCCCATGGTTGTTTGTGTGTTCCGATGGGCTCATTGTTTGCTCATCATTGGTTTGTGTGTCATTCCATTTGATGTTGTGTGTGTCATCATGGGTTTGTTCTTGAGTCGACATCATGAGGTTTGATTTTGTCCATCGATGGTTTTGTTTGTTGCCATTCATCATGCGTTTGTTTGTCCATCATGTGTTTGTTTGTCCCATCGTCATCATGGTTTGTTTATGTCCACCATGTATGTTTGTTCGTGTCCATTATCATGGTTTGTTTGTCCATCCCATGTTGTTGTTGTCCTCATGGTTGTTTGTCCATCATTGGTTTTTCGTTGTGTTGTCCAGTCATGGTTTGTAATTGTCCATGGCATCAGTTTGTTTCTGTTGGCTTTTCCTATCATCTGGTTTTTTTTGTCCATCATGGTTTGTTTGTCCATGCCCTTATCATGGTTTGTTTGTCCATCATGGTGGTTCGTACCAGGACGTGGCATCCATGTTTTGATCGTAATTTGGGTGGTTGTTTGTCTTGCGGTCATCATGGTTTTGTTTGGAGACATCATTATAGTTTGTTGTCCATCATGGCTTGTTTGTCCATATCATGTTTTGGTTGTCCATCGCGCAGTCATGAACGAGTTTTTGTCCATCATCATGGTTTGTTTTTGTCCATCATGGTTTTTTTTGTCCATCATGGTTTGTTTGTCCATCATGGTTTGTTTGTCCCCATCATCATGGTTTGTTTTGTCATCATGATTTTGGTTTGTCCATCATCATGGTTTGTTTGTCCATCATGGTTTTTTTTGTTCCATCATGGTTTGTGTGTCCAGTCATGGTTTGTTTGTTCCATCATTATGGTTTGTTTTTTCCATCATGGTTTGTGGTCCATCATCATGGTCTGTTTGTCCTCGACACACCCCTCACCTCATGTAATGGAGTTTTTTGCTTTGTTGGTGCTTTTTTTTTTTTGAAGCACTGAGTCTCTTATTCTCGCGGTGTCAAGTAAACTTTAACAAACATTGCAATGTAAAGTAATATAATCATCCCAATGCAGATTCAGGAACTGTTGGTAGAGATGGAGTTTAGCTAGCTTGTCTGCATGCTTGGCTGCAATGACGATGTGGAAAGCCCCGTGGATGCCGTCATGCCTCGGTGAGGAATTCCTCATGCAATGAGAGTGGTCTTAGCCGTTGAATGCAATCGTCCTTCGAGTCTAGGGACCGAACGTATGGAGACCCGCCCTTCGAGGCAAAAACTCGTCTTGTAAGAAAGAAAGAAAAATGCCTCGGGCTGCCTATGTGATTAATAATAGTGGGAATGCCACGGAAGTGGTGTCTGAGAACTGCCCGAGGACGTTTAGGAATTGGCAATTTCCAATGCGTTCGTGAGTCCCCACATCCCGTGCGTTCCCAGGCAACGCTACACCTGTGGCCTTGCGTAAAGAGGGCCTGCGAGGAGGGCGTGCGAATAAGGCCTTAGTCGGATTCATTCCTCCAGATTTGCGGCTTCGAAAACTTGATCTGCGAGGCCAGGGCAAGTGATATTTTATCTGCGTTCCAATAGGAACCTAGGGACCAGGATGAAGGCCGAAAGAGGAAATGTAGACGCACGGGAAGCTGTGGGAAGACAGTAGGTCGGTAGGAGGCAGTACACGTCTTCCGTACACTTCACGGAGTACACTTCTTGGGCGGATCCTTGGGCGGATGACACTATGAAAGGATTTTCACCCTAGGAAGAGTGACCCCTTAATGACGCAGGTCAAACCATATTATATCCAACCTAATTAGATTAAGATACCTTGGAGGGTTTCGAGAGACTGTTTCATTTGAATTGTCGACTCGAGGACATGTACTGTAGAAAGATAAGATGTTGCGATAACTGCTTACATTGTGAGTCTGGGGACTTATCGTAGAATTGTTACAATGAGAAGGACTGAACAAAAAGTGAAAGAAACTGAAAACAAGAGGTAGTACTGGCAGTACATCGGCGAGCTGCCCGATAGAGCAGTGGAGTCGAGGGCCGCCTAAATATGAGTCTGGGACTTGTATACATAAACAATGATAACAAGGTTAGGTCGAAGCCGTCGGCCTGCCACTAGGTGGTACGTACCGTCAGCTAGCGGGCATGCACACGCGAGTGTGCACGCCCATACTCTGCGTATAACTGTCATAGCATAACCTCGAGTCTCATACACCCTCGCGGTGTCAAGTAGACTTTAACATGTAATGTAATTACATTAATGTAACATATACATAACATTAATGTAATTAACAGTAATGTAATTACATTAATGTAACATGTACATAATTAACTAAATTAATTACATTAATGTAAAATGTACACAATTAACAGTAATGTAATTACATTACTGTAACATGTACATAACATTAACATGTAATGTAATTACAGTAATGTAATGTAATGTAATAACATGTAGGGTAGCAGCGTTTTTTTAAGTTGTGAAAGGACTTTCACCCCAGCAGGAGGTGGGTCTCCCGAAAAAGCGCGCCAGAAAATTGAAGCTGTATCCACTCCAATAATTTGGACAAGTGAAGGGGGGATCAATGCAGTCAGCAGGGTTGTCGATTGGGCATCCTCTAGGGCGTTCCCCTGTAGTTCCTGAGACCCAAAACGCATTTGAACTGGATCAAAATAATTGCGAAGCAGACAACAAAGAGCATGAGAAAATGGGGGGATATAGCACGCGTCACAAGTTATCGTATTGTGCTCCATACAATTGTTAACAATATCGATGTACAACAGTACATGTGTGCAACTGTGCATCACTTGATAGAAGTACATTGTGTCAGTGTACATCTTATGGCAACTGGACATGACTTGTTGACCCTGCTATACATAGTGGAACCCGGATTGTTCTTGGGGGCTAAAAACTTCGCATCATTAGACGCAACCGGTTTCAAAATCTGAGTCTGCGACGCACCAAGGTCCTGAGGCAGGCTTTGAGAGTCTGAGGTGAAACGTTCCCAAATCTTCGCCTGTCACGCAAAACGCAGTGTGTAGAACGCCCCTGTACCTCGCGCAGCGGGCCAGGAAGCCAGATAAGGCGGCTAGCAGCCACATTGCTGGCTGGAACCTTGTTACCAAGTTCAGCTAGCTTGCCTGCCAGCAGCCAAGCGGTGAGGTTTTGGAAATACAACGTTTGCATTTTTCCTCGCAATAACTTAACTACAGAAGACGGCGAGCAGCCAAATTGCTGGCTGGAGCCATGGAACCAAGTTCAATTTCAAGTAGGCAATAAAGGGGGGGGTGTAGTTGCTTCAACTTAGTTACATGTATCCAGCTAGGTAAGGCTGCTCTCGGTCTTCTGGAGTGACACCAACATTCAAAACATTACTCCTGCTTTACTCTGATCAAAATGTAACCCCTGCATAGTGCATACGGTGAGCAGCCTGGAGGCTGATAGACCATGTCATTTACCCAACAATCAAAATATGATTGATCCAATCTCATCACACAATTATTGATTGAAGTTGCTTCGTGTCACATAACTGACAGCTACAGTGCAACTGTTTTTGTTGTAACAATCCAGGGGTAAGCTAAATCTGCTAAAGGGACTTGCCCAACCGTGGCAGGAGGGGCTAAAACGAAAAAGCACAGATTAACTGAAACCTAAACAATCGTTTTACCGACGGGGGCAGGTACAACTGTACAAACCCTATTTATTAGTACAACCATACGAAACCTATTTATTTGTCTTAGAATAAACTATATACATTAACATGAGCACTTTTATAATCTGACAAATACACAGTGGACAAAATATAACAACTACTATCACTGACCATTCATGCTCCAACATATATCAACGACCTAGCAAGGAATGGGAGTACCAGCCACCAAGTACGGATGGTCCACACCACACCACACCGCGGATATCAACGACCTGGTGAGGAAGGGGAGCACCAGCCACCAGGTAAAGATGGTCCACACCACACACCACAACGGATATCAACGACCTGATGAGGAAGGGGAGCACCAGCCACCAGGTAAAGATGGTCCACACCACACACCACAACGGATATCAACGACCTGGTGAGGAAGGGGAGCACCAGCTACCAGGTAAAGATGGTCCGTAAACGAGCATGGGGTAGAATTTTCGTCAAATGTCAACGCCAGGGTTGTTCAAAATGTTATGTTTCATGACTCAAACACAGATTCTGGAGGGGCTGTTCCCATGGAAATGTAGATTTTGGCTCATGAAACGTTGAGTCTGAAATACCCTTGAACAACTCCGGTCAGCATAGCACGTATGCCAAGAAACATACCAACTCAGCAAAATGAACCCATGTCATGATGGGATAAATAGTTTCACAGATCCTCTCTTGAGAATCTGATTCGCCTGTGCGTGGGTTTGTACAAGGAAGGAATGGTAGAGGGGAAGTAGGGATTAGGGGAAGCAAGGACGCAATAGTGAGGAGCCGACGGATGGGGGGAGGAAATGAGGAAAGAAAGGCAGGAAGCAAGGAAGGGCAACGCTGACGCATTGTTAACTATATATATGTAGTTGCCCGATCAGTTCCATACTTGTCTTGCGAAGCAGATGACTCAGCAAGAGAAACGCAGAAGCGGACAGTTGGTGGTGTGAACACCCCTAGCCTTGCTCTCGTAGCGGGCCTTACCCTGGCAGGGAGCATATAAATGGTCTCCACATCTCAGTCATGGGTACAAATCTGCTTTGTGTACTCACTGGCTTCCGTGGGTACTGCACGTGAGGACTTTTAATTGGAAGACAGTGAGCAGCCCAGAGGGCTGAAAACCCATGTAACCATTTGTCTGCTTCTAGCTCTCACTGTTTCTGTTTTTGGCGACACATAGCAGCTTCTGGGCAGCTCCATTTCCCCGTCCCTGGGCCAAACCTGAAACTAGCTAGTGCATATGAAAGTGACGTGGTAGGCACTCCAATGCAGTTGCAAACTCTGGGCTTTAACCAGTAACTGGCTGAAGGAGCTGGCTGGAAGCTGCTGTGCGAAGCCAAACAAAGGAAAAGTGCTAGCTCTGTGGTGATTCCACGTCCGCTCCATCTACGCCAAGACCACTGTCATCCACCAATGCCTGCGTTTGTTCAATTTCCACATCCCTGATGTATACGCTTGAGGCGTCTAGGAAATCTGCATCGGCATAAGTGGATGGTAGGGGATATTCATTTCAGAATTCTGGGTTGAACCATTGAGTATGCTATGGCATGCCCTGTTTCTACTATGTGTTCCCACTACTAGCCTGTTTGTGGCTTTTAGACATAAATGGGGAGGGCGGTAGTCTAGATGTCGGGAGAGCTCAAGGCCTGTCCCCTTCAGCTTTGAGCAACCATAGGGCTGTAGTACAGTTGGAGTGACAGTTGGAGTTAGAGTGACAGTAAGAGTTGGAGTAGTTGGAGCTAGAGTTGGAGTTGGATTTGGAGTTGGATTTGGAGTGACAGTTTGAGCTTGAGTTAGAGTTGGAGTGACAGTTGGAGTGGCAGTTGGAGTGACTGTTCTCAGGACACAGATACCAATTATTTGTGAGCTTGGTTTTTGAGTTTCTTTCTTAAAGCCTCCTCATGGTAAGGACTTGTCAGCTCTTTACCTATGCACTTGACTTGGTTCCTATTGGCCTGTACAGTTTTCCCAGTTTAGCAACGAAGAATTGACAAAAAGCCCAGACAAGCCACGACAAGCTGCGACACGTGGCGTTCGAGCTTCTGCGCCTCCCATCTAGATGTTCCATCAATTAATTGCCGAATGAGGCGAACGCGCGCTTTTGGGTAAGAATTGAGTCTCCGAACTCAAATGCACTTTAATTGCACGACAGAAAGAAAGGAAGGCAGGAAGAAGGACAGGAACAAGGCGCCTTAGGAACAGTGCAGGTTGCTCGACAGCAGTGGACGCCATAATTGGTCCAAAGGAGTCTTTCAGATGCGAATTATAATGCCGAACAAGTACAGCAGCCCTGCCGTCCTTCTAGCATTTCAGGGTTTTAGTTCACTAGAACTCACGAAGTGCAGTCAGATCGGGCAAGCCTGAGCAACCCCACTGAAGCGCTCCGTTGCACAGCGCGACCTCCTCGGCAGGGAAGAAGCTCCATAGGCTAGGTTTTTGATCTGGCGCTGCTGATGCAACCACCTGGGACGCCCGAACAGATTCCCGAGGAAGTTGAGTACGATACCACCTGGTGGGAAATGCCGTCCGAGGTCCCGCAGCTCCTCCTCGCACAGAGGCGCAGTTCTGAAGGGAGTTCATAAGGTAAGGCATCGGCTTGCTTGCGTGGGCTATGGAAAGAGAGGAATCTCAGAAGAAACTTCGCTGTCTGAGTCGTTCGTCGGTTGGTCGGATTGTATGCAGGGTTGGGCAGCCTGGGCTGGTTGTCAATTTATAGGGTTTGAGTCAGAGTGAGGTGTACAGGACCGTGGGTTGTAGTTGGTTACACCCACCCTCTGGTTACACCGCCTTTCACCCGCGCCCGCGGGCGCGGGCGCGCCCGCCTGCACCAGAGACCTGCACCCGCCTGCACCATCCAATCCAATGTTGGCAGCCAACGACATGCGAGCTGCCTGGCCTGCAAGACACCTTCAACCAGGGGACTGTCCCTCACCAGCCTTATCATAAACCCTGCATTCAAACGGAAGGGAACCGAGGCGCGCAAACCAGGGGCAAAACAGAGTAACATCGCAACTTCGTTCAAATCAAGGCATACTATAATACCACCCACGTGTTCCGCGAGAGGCGAAATGCGAGCGAATAAACGGTTTCTGGGAGGCGAGCAAAAAACAGAAGACATTTCGGAGCAGCAGGAGAGGAGACCTCCATCAATTGCCAGCACCTCGTATTGCTCATTAGCGTCCGATGTGATACCCCTCCCCCCCCCCCCCCCCCCCCCTCCCCTCCCCTCCCTCCCCTATTCGCATGGGTAGGGCCAGACGAAAAATAAACTGTCACCAAAGACGCGAAGCAGGCTATCAGCTACAGAGAAACATGTGGAATATTTGATATACTGGTGATAGTCTCAATTAGCCCCTCCTGGGAATATAAAAAAAAATCCTTTATACCGGTATCGAGGTGGCATATATGTGGAATGTGGATTTCCAAATCAAGAGTCATGGTGGGAGCAAGTTGCTAGTTTGATCATTTACTTCAGGGTTTGTGAAAGTGTACTGGTTGCAAAATTATTTGAGTAGGTAATTTAGATTTACTTCATTCGTATTTCTTAATGTGCAGGTCCTTGGCTTGGTGCTGGGATAGGCGATTTGTATTGTGGTAAATGTATAATGTGGAAAGAAATGTTGTAAACATCTCAAGTTGTCGACCTCGCACAATTATAGAAGCATAGAAGCCCCAAGCTCTTTCATCTTCAATGGCAATCCTGATCGTAGGGTAAATTCGAGACCACAATACCAGCTGACTGATGGTTTCTTTCAGGCGGTCAGCCGCGGTCAGCCTGTTTCTCTGACTTATGGCGACATCCCGTCAATTGCTACGTCATCGCCTATGCATACCTAATCTTGTGCACAATTAAAACACTTTGAGAACTCGCACTGTCCTAGCCCGCCCTGTAGACCATTTCCATTCCACCTCGAGGCACAATGCTCCTGCGCATGATGCCGACGCTGCCCGTTGCGCTGAATTCTGCGCATCCAAGCGCTGCAAAGCTTGGAGTGCAATGTTTTAGGCGCTTGATGGCGAAGAAGATAATTATGAACGCCCCCCGAATGGCCCCCCGGGCAATGGCCGCCACCAACATCTCAAGCTTCTACTCCGAGAACGAGGATTTGACGTTCAGCTCCATGCATGGAATGGAAGACTCAGTCGCAGAAGCTCTAGCTGCTGCTGGTTTCACCAGACCCTCAATAGTCCAGGTCAGCCTAGGCTGAGAGAGGGTATTATAAAATGGACTGTGGGCTTCATGGGTGGGTGGGAGTGGGGGGCATGGGTGAGTGAATGGGTGGGTAGGGAGATGTTATGAGCAGATAATGGGTGGGTGCGGGGCATGGGTAGGGGTGGGAGTAGGTGCATGGTGGGCAGTCTGAATTGGTGGTGGTGAAACGGACATGGATGCTGCTATGTGTTTCATATGGGCATGGGATCCCATGTCTACATGGACTGGATTTGGAAGCCTCGCATGTCAACATGTATTGGCAGCAACTAAATGCTTCTTTCCGGCATGGGTTTTGGTAGCACTTATAAATTAAACAAGTGGATCCCATGTCTACTTGGACTGGATTTGGGAGCCTTGCATGGCAACATGTATTGGCTGCAACTCCTGGTTGCAACCATATGTTTCTTTTGGGCATGGGTGAAGGTAGCACTTGTAGATGATTGAGGTTGGGTAAGTCCCTCTAATCTATTTGGCCACCCCTGGACTGTGACACAGGCAGACAGGCAAATAGACAGACAGACAGACAGACAGACAGACAGACAGACAGACAGACAGACAGATGATACAAGGGATCCATGTCTGCGTGAACCGACATTTCTCTTTCAGACATTCGAGAGATATCCCATGCCACAAACACACATATCAGATCAGCACAAGGTTCACGTGTTGGATTCCTCTTGTTTCTTTACAGGAGCTGGCATCGCCTGTCTGTCTGTCTGTCTGTCTGTCTGTCTGTCTGTCTGTCTCCCCCCCCCCCCCACCCACACACACACACACACACACACACACACACAAACACACTAACACTCATACACTCCCTGAACACTCCCTGACCTCCCACCACCACCGACTCCCTGATCCCCCCCCCCCCCCGCACGCACACACACAGGAGCTGGCATCACCTGTCTTAATGTCTGGGAACGACGTGGTTATCGCGGCTGGTAAGTACCTTTGTGCCTCATGACATTAAACATATAAAAACATGTGTCCTTGAACATGTTATTGTGTTTTATATTCGTGTCGTAAATACTAAAAATTCTGTGTACAAAAGATATCAAAATTTTAAATAAATATTATTGTGGCTGGTTGGTACCCTTGTGCCTCACGACCCTTAATATAAAATGAATGTTGTGTCCTATAACATGTATGTGCGGTTTTGTATTTGTCTCCAATTACGATATTATGTTTTTGTATTTGTTTCGAATTGCATGTTATTGTGTTGTTGCATTTTTTTACTATTAGGTGTAATTGTTGTTTTATTTGTTTCCCATTACGTGTATTTGTGCTCTAAAAAAAACAAAAATCTGGGTACAAAATATACCCAATTATTATATGCATATTATTGCGGCTGGTAGGTACCCTTGTGCCTCTGTATTTCAAAAATAAAACAAGACAAAATTGGCCAGAAAATGTACAAAATTAATATTATTGGCACGTTCAATACACATAATGGCGTGATGCATTGATACATTTTACATACCGTACGCGCCTTGGGTATTGGCAAGATTAAGTATTAGCAAATGTAATTTCCCCCCTTAAAGTAGGTCTCAGAAAAGCATGGCAAAACTAACTTGTTAAAGGGGTTTATGGCTTTGACTGTCTCAAGCTCAAACCTGAAATCCAGTAGGCAAAGGGGCTTATGTTATTGTTACATTTCCTTTTTACATGTCCATCAGGTATGGTAGTCTGCCCAAGCTTGCTGTAAAACCATGTAGCAATTCAAATCAGGAGCATTAAACTTCCTAAGGCTTACTAGCCAGACCGGTAAATGGCTACAGCCTGCTAAATTGCTGGCTGGAGCCATGTAACCAAGTTCAAGGTCAAGTACATGTTCACAAAGTAGTCTGCCCAGGCTTGCTGGAAATAAACCATGTAGAAATAAAACCATGTAGGAATTCAAATCAGGAACATTTAACTTGCCAGGGCTTAGTAGACAGAGTACCATGGTAACCGTAACTTGGCAAAGGCCAACCACCTGGAGTGGTCTCAAGCTGGATCCCTAATCCGGTTTGGCAAAGGGTCTTTTGCCAAACCGTTTGCCAATACTTAAGGCGCGTACGGTATAAGCTGATATAAGACAGAAAATATGGCTGTCGAAGTTTGCCCCCCACCCCCACCCCCAGCACCATATCTGATAATATATTAATATACATAATGCATTATACATGTACATGTATGGCATGGGCTAAATACATATGTGTGGGCTAATCATGTATGGGCAATATCAGTGTTTTTTATTTCAGATTTCTGTAGTCCAGGTTGAGTAGCTACTTGGGCTACTCAACTCTGATCTCAGGATAGTTGCGTAGCCATCGCATGGCGGAGCGCCAACCGCGGAGCCTGGGGGGGTCGGGGGGCAGCCCGTCTCGATATCGGGGGCTCCGGGGGGGTGTAGCATTTGACAGAATGGCGACGGAATGGCGACACGTCGTCGAAAAAAGAAACACTGGGCAGTATTACATTAAGGAGGTTCACTGTGATGTTGGGAGTTGGGCGGGAAATATGAGAGAGGCAAGTAACTCTTACTCACGCGATTGTGTAAAGGTGTGCATTTGTGGTTGGGGTAAGCCAGTAGGTCCAAGGGAATGACCCCAATGCCTCCTTACTTGTTAACTCGATTGTTATTTTAGTTTACCTCAATTGTTCATTGATTGATTGGCAGATTGATTGATTCATCTCTATTGTTTTTTTGTCATAACTCCAGGGGGCACTTAAGAAGTTTTTTGGCGGAGCCCCCTCTTCAAGGGGGCGGGAGCCCCCAGGGTTACCCATTTGTCCGTTTGACCGAAAAATTTCTTGAAGCCCGACACGTCAGCCAACGGTCGGGTAACTAACTCGCTTCGGTCAGCTCCATCGTTGCCACCTTTCGTTCCGTTGCCAACACACTCCGCCAATTTTCCGCATCGCTTGCGACGCTGCATAGGACTTGTTTCACATATCTCAGTCGGAAGTTTTTGTAATCTGACTGATGCCCCCCCCCCCCCCCCCCCCCCCCCCCCAAAGGCCCATATCTCCTTCAGCAATTATAATTAGGGGGCCAAAGTAGGGTGTATAGTGATCATCTCGACAAGCTATATCATTTTGTGGTCTTACATTTGGATTTGAGCAAAGTTTGACAACGTGGTCAAGCATGCACCCTTTCCTGGCCCTGATTCTCAGCTGAGCTAGCTAGTTTTGGTGTTCTAGAATTTGAAGGTGATGTTAAGCCGAAGTTGCATACCTAAGTACCCTCCATATACCCAATGAGTTTGGGGAGGAAATATTGAGTTTCTGGTTTGGCCCAACTTTCACACTTGGTGTACTGGAACCTGCGGAGGTCACTACTAAAGCACCACCTAATATGACACATTCACTAAGTCTTGAAAACAAGCGCGGATTCGGAATGATCTCGTCAAACCAGTTTCATCGGTAGTCTTAACTTTGTCAGATTCCATCTGGTGAGTAAGTTAAAAAGATATTTCCGAAACTGGCTCGACCCCACCACAAGGATCTGGCAGGTGCCTCGACTTGGATCTAGAGGATTACGCCTCCATATTCAGTGTTTCTTTTTTCGACGGCGCGTCGCCATTCCGTCGAATGCTTCACCCCCGGGCCCCCGATATCGGGACGCGCTGCCCGACCCCCCAGGCTCCGCGCTTGGAGCTCCGCCATGCGATGGCTACGCAACTATCCTGAAATCAGGGTTGAGTAGCCCGAGTAGCTACTCAACCAGGAATACAGAAATCTGAAAGAAAAAAAACTGTCCATATATACTCTTTGTTGGAAATGAGCGCGGACTCGGAAAGGTTTCGTAGAGCCTGTGTTATAGGTCTGCTTAACTTCTCAGAAACCGAGTCAGAAACCGAGTGCTGAGTCAGTTTCGACCTCTCGACTTCTCGACCTCTCGACATATTTCACCAGAGGAAATTGCTGAAAGCGGCTGGACCCCCCCCCCCCCCCCCCCCCCCCTCCCCCCCTAGGCACATTGTTTTACTTCGCAGATGGTTTCGGGGCTTACGACCCCATTACGCCCCGATTTCAACATGCTGTACACAAACAACTTCCTTACGCCCCCCCTGCATAACTCACAATTCTTAGAAATCGGGTTTTTAAACTTACTTGTTTGTTTGAATTCGATTCTTGTGCAGGAACTCAACTGTTTGTTTCAATTCAGTTCTTGTGCAGAAACTCACCTGTTTGTTTGAATTTGATTCTTGTGCAGAAACTCACCTGTTTGTTTCAATTTGATTCTTGTGCAGAAACTCACCTGTATGTTTCAATTCGATTCTTGTGCAGAAACTCATTTGTTTGTTTCAATTTGATTCTTGTGCAGAAACTCACCTGTTTATTTCAATTTGATTCTTGTGCAGAAACTCACCTGTATGTTTCAATTCGATTCTTGTGCAGAAACTCATTTGTTTGTTTGAATTCGATTCTTGTGCAGAAACTCACCTGTTTGTTTCAAGTCGATTCTTGTGCAGAAACTCACCTGTATGTTTGAATACGATTCTTGTGCAGAAACTCATTTGTTTGTTTCAATTTGATTCTTGTGCAGAAACTCACCTGTTTGTTTCAATTCGATTCTTGTGCAGAAACTCATTTGTTTGTTTCAATTTGATTCTTGTGCAGAAACTCACCTGTTTGTTTCAATTCGATTCTTGTGCAGAAACTCACCTGTTTGTTTCAATTCGATTCTTGTGCAGAAACTCACCTGTTTGTTTGAATTTGATTCTTGTGCAGAAACTGGAAGCAAGAAGACGCTCTCATACCAGGCTCCAATTGGATCCATGCTGACTAGGCACTCACCTGTTTGTTTCTTGACACTCACTCACTCAATTCTCATACCAGGCTCCAATTGGATCCATGCTGATTAGGCAGAAAACAAGGGAGGGAATAATTGTTTTGTGGGCAGGATCAGACAATCACCACCCTTACCCCCCCCCTATCCTAACACCACCTTACCCCCTCCCCCTATCCAATCACCACCCTTACCCCTCTCCCCTATCCCTACAGAGCCCTCCCCTACCAGAAATGGTGGGCAGGATCAAACACTCACCACCCTTACCCCCTCCCCCTATCCTAACACCTTGAATCCCTTGCTCACCAAAATATTGAATTCTTGTGCAGAAACTGGAAGCGGGAAGACACTTTCATACCTGGCTCCAATCGTGTCCATGCTGATAAGGCAGAAAAAGAGGCAAGCCGAAGCTGAAAAGTGAGCAGTTTTTTTGTTTGTGTGAGTGTGTGTGCAACACTTCGCAAATTGAGAGAAACTGTGCGGCGTGGGAGCAACGATCAGGAGTGAAACTTTTACCAGTAAATTGTGTCCATGCTGATAAGGCAGAAATGGAGGCAAGCTGAAGCTGACAAGTGAGCAGTTTTTTTGGTGTGTGTGTATGTATGTGTGTGTGCGATGCTTCGTACATTGAGCTTATCGGTGCTACGTGGGTGCGACGCTCAGGTGTGAAAGTTTTTATCAGAAATGGGCCTTGTGTCGCGACGTGTGCGACGCAAGTGAAATGATTTGAGCACTCCGTAGCTAAGGTGAGCTGAGGAGCTCTCATTTAGAGCAGCAAATAATAGATATAATGGCATGGAAAGATGTGAAGTGTCGAAACAAATACAGAGAGTGAGTTGTAAAAAAAGCTCTGGAGTTTCAAATGTACAAATGTGCGGTATGTAGATACAGAGTGGTAAGGTGTAGACCAAATGTACAAATGTGGATTAAGAGTGATCAGGAGTAGACCAAATGTACAAATGTAGATAAAGAGTGATAAGGTGTAGACCAAATGTACAAATGTAGATAAAGAGTGATAAGGTGTAGACCAAATGTACAAATGTAGATAAAGAGTGATAAAGGTGTAGAACAAATGTAACAATGTAGAAAAAGATTGATATGGTGTAGACCAAATGTACAAATGTACAAGCATACGATTGTAGGTAAAGAGAATAGCACTTGTAGATGTTATTCAAATATAGAATAGTACAGAAGGCGCAGCAGCGGTCTGCAAAAATACTTAAAACCGTGGTAGCCTTCCCAACAAAACACCGTGGTAGGCATGTACAAAAGTTACTAAAATTTAGTAAGTATTAAAAAAACGTGTACAAATGGTGGTGGCCACACAGCAAAAACAATAAACACCGTGGTAGCCTTACCCCAAAAAAACACCGTGGTAGGCATGTACAAAAGTTACTTACATTTAGTAAGTATTAAAAACAACTTTAAAACTTGTGGTGGCCACACAGCGAAAACAATACACACTGTGGTAGGCATGTTCAAAAGGTACTACTTTTTTGTAACTAATAAAAACAAAAAACTTTTAAAAAATTGTGGTGGCCACACAGCAAAAACAATTAATATCGTGGTAGCCTTTTCCCTGAGCGGGAAGGTTTGCTTACCTTTGGGAGGGTTGGGTGGCCATTTCTGAAATAAATAAGCACCGTGGTGTGGTAGCCTGACCCAAATTGACAACAATAAACACTGTGGTAGCATTAACCTGAGCAGGAACGTTCGCTTACATAAAATCGCAAAAACTGCGCGCTGCGCCCACAGGGGGTTTACAAAACTGCGCGAAATGCGCGGGTGGGGCTCAAAAAGCGTGTGCAAAATCGCGCTGCTGCGCGCGCTTTGTAGTGCCCTGCTAGTAGCACCCCAGAGGCTCCCAGGGGCATCTTGGTGCTACAAGACCCTAGTGCTCTGGCCCAATGCAGCTCTCTGCCAACAAGCAGTTGCTGTGGCAAACTCCGAAACACCCGCCACGCATCCCATTGCACCTCATCCCTTTCACACTTACCCCCCCCCCACACACACACACACACACACACACGCACACACAACACGACTCCCCACCTTTTCCCCCTCGCCTTGTTGCAGGCCCCTCTTCTTTCACACCCCAGTGCTCTGTCCGGACGCGGCTTCTCTGCCACCAAGTAATGGCTGTGGCAAGTCCCTAAACACCCGCCACACACACACAACACAACAAGTAGTGACTTTGGCCACCCACCCACCCACTCCCCTTCCCCCCCCCACACACCCCGCTTCGCGCCAGGCCTCTTCTTCCACGCTGTAGTGCTCGTCCTAACGTGGCTCTCTGCCACCAAGTAGTTATGTGTCCATCTCCCTAAAACACCCGCCACACACACACAACACAACAAGAAGTGACTTTGGCCACCACTCACCCACTCCCCTCCCCCCCACACACACACCCCGCTTCGCGCCAGGCCCCTCTTCTTCCACGCTGTAGTGCTCCGTCCTAACGCGGCTTCTCTGCCACCAAGTAGTTCCTGTGCCATCTCCCTAAACACCCGCCACACACACAACACAACAAGAAGTGACTTTGGCCACCCACTCACCCCTCCCCCTCCCCCACCCCACCCACTTCGCGCCAGGCCCCTCTTCTTCACACGCTGTAGTGCTCTGTCCTAACGCGACTCTCTGCCACAAGTAGTGGCTGTGGCCAAGTCCTCAGCCTCGTCTCCTGAAGGCTCTCCCAGATCAGTGCAGCTTTTATAAACTCTAGTAACCCCCACCTTTGGAGGCCCTGACGTAGTTGTTGCAACACGGCGGGGCTCTTGAACTTCATTGAGGGGCCGGGGCACTCGTATGGAAGGTTGTGGACACCTGATGGCATGCAGGTGCAGGGGGTGGCGGGGGTGGTGGTGGTGGTGTGGGGAACAGATAGTGAGTGTTGTGTGTGTGGGGGGGGGGGGGTAGGTTTTAGGGTTTGGTTTTTTTTTTTGAACCCTGTGGGTGTGGGTGTGGTGGTGGGTGGGGTGGGGGGGTGGGGGGGGGACTTTGTATGGATGGCCCCTGATGGCATGCAGGTGCCAGGGGGTGCGGGGGTAGTGGGGGGGGGGAACAGATAGTGTGTGTGGGGGGGGGGGGGGGGGTAGGGTTTAAGTTTTTTTTTTAAACCCTGTGTGTGTGTGTTGTGTGTGTGTGAGGGGGGGGGGGGGGGGGGGGGGGGGGGGGGGGGGGGGGGGGGGGGGGGGGGGGGGGGGGGGGGGGGGGGGGGGGCACTTGTATGGATGGACCCCCTGATGGCATGCAGGTGGGAGGAGGTGTTGGGGCACAGACTGGGGTGGGGTGGTGGGGTGTGTGTGTGTGTGTGAGGGGGGTCATGTGGAGGGGTTGTGTTGGGGCACAGATGGGTGTGTGTGTGGTGTGTGTGTGTGTGGTGGTGGTGGGGGGGGGGGGGGGTCACCGGGGGAGGGGATGGGAGGGGCAATCGTATGGAAGGTTGTGGTTCTAACTATTTTGCGAGCAGGCTAGTTTCAGCCATTGTATTTCTAACTCATCTGAACTAATCTTAATTTAACCTTGATAATCTCAACCTAACCCTAACTAATCTAACCCATGCTAACTCATGCGTGCAGGCTCCAGTCAGGCACGCGGTTCTAACTTATCCTAACTTACCCAACCTACTCCTAAACTAAAACCCTAACTAATCCTAATGATGCTAACTAATGCGTGCAGGCTCCAGTCAGGCACGCGGGTCTTACTAATCTAAACTTATCCTAGCTTTCCCTAACTATCTGAACTAACCTAACTAATCCTAACTGATCATAAACCAATGCGTGCAGGCACGTGGTTCTTTACAAATCTAAACTTATCCTGGCTTACCCTAACTAATCTTAACTGACCCTTACTAATCCTAAACTGATTATACTCATGCGTGCAGGCTCAAGTCGGGTGGTTCTAATTAATATTAACTTATCCTAACCTACCCTAGATAATCTGAAACTAATCACTACTACTCCTGACTGATTATGACTAATTAGTGCAGGCTCGTGTAAGACATGTGGTTACTAACTAATATTAACTTATCCTAACTACCTAGATAATCTGAACTAATCTAACCATCCTGACTGATTATGACTAATGCGTGCAGGCTCGTGTAAGACATGTGGTGCTAGATGAAGCCGATCTGTTAATGGGGCGGCATCCAGCATACACAGTCAGTTATCGAGCTGCTATCGTGGTGAGTCTGGCATCTTAGTACCAGTAGTGATGGTGATGGCGGTTGAAAATGAAAATGAAAATTTAATCCCAAGAATTGCCACAAGAATGACCTCTAAGGACTGCCCAATGGGTATTTAGGGAACCGCCTCGTAAGTAATGCGATGGGACGGGCTTACATCACACCTAGAGTCCAGTTACCATGCCAGTCGACGACACCTCATTACTCTCGGGTGGGCCAGATGACCTCGTTGAGTTCGATGGTGATGGTGGTTTACATTATCCTGTTCCCCATTGGAATCAAAATGTGCCGTGGCTTGGCTGGGAATGGGAGAGTGGTCACCCGGAGAGGATTTTCATTGGACAGAGCTATATCAATCCTTTTGTTTTGGGCTAGAGCTGTTTATGGGGGCATGGGTAGGGAAAGGCTAAGTTAGTTAACATTCGTGCTGTATTAGTGAATGAATCATGTAGGTGAATGTTAGATCATATTAGATGGACGAGCCGTCTCACAGAATTTTTTTTGATTTATTTGAAACCCAACATCATTGTGACACTATAATAATATTAGTTAATATTAGGTTTTCCAAACACTAATATTAGTTGCCGTTCCCTAGGCATGGAGCACACATCAATACGGGTTATCCTCCATATCAACGCTGCTACCGGTTAGTATCTGGCGTCAGAGTAAGGGGAGGGCAGTGGCCCTGCAAGGAGTTTTCAGGAGTTTTTTGTTGAACAATGATCCTCTTTTTTGTTTCAAACAAATACCCTTTTTTGAAACAATGGATTCTTTCCTTTCTTTGTTGAAAGAAAGACATCTCTCTCTTGAAACAATGGATCAATTTTCCTTGTTTGTTGAAAAATGATCCTATTTTTTTTTTTGTTGACACAATGGATTTCTTGTCTTTTTTCAGATGCTCAAGTCAGGCGACCGCAGGCGTGTGGAGTCCAAGATATCGAGGAACTAGGATGATGATGAAGAGTTTCAAAGCGCAATCCTCGAGGTACCAGGTGGCTTTTGCATGGAGGAGGTATGCCATGGGTGGAGATCCTTGGTGGCTTGTTTTTGCAATTGCACATGAGGACCAAAAGCCACATATATAATATGAGAAACTAGGGATGATGGAATGAAGAGTTTTAAGCGGCACCCTCGGAAGTACAAATGGTGGCTGCATGGAGAGGTATGGATGTATGGAGTCTTTGGTTGGGTATGCATGGATAGAGTCCTTGGTTTGCTTTGTGTGGGGGAATTGCGGGAGTGAACATATGCCTTAAGGCTGGGCTACAGTATAACCTTTGCAACCAAGGACACACCAAAGCGCACCCGTAGGGAGGGACTTGGAACCCCGCACCTGCATGTTTCAATGAAGGTCTACCAATATGAGCCATTCGTCATAACGGGATGGGTGGCACAGTACAAGCTTTGCAACACTGTAAGAGATTCTGATCACTGATCTTCATAGCAGAAATGACAGAAATGACAGATATTAATAGATGAAGAGTTTCAAAGCGCATTCACTCACGAGGTTTAGGGTTGTGTAGGGTTTTATGATTAACGGCCCCCTGTAGGGCGTGTGTATTAGGGAGCCCCGTCTTTCAATGGTAGGTAACTGGCTGCTACTTTGCTACGCTATACCTGGGCACAGCTACCAATGGCGGTGTGACAGCAAATCGTGAACACCAAAGCGCACCCGTTAGGGATTCGAAACCCGCACCTCCATCATTGCAACGAGCTCTACGATGAGCCCCATTCCAACAAAACGGGATGGGACAATAGTACAAATACGACAACCTTTGCAACTATGGATCATATCACTGATCAGCATGGAAGAATGACAGAAATGAGAGAAATTATATGGATGAGAGTTCATCATGTGCGTATCCTCGGAGGTGCCAAAGGGGGCATGGAGTGGCATGCATATGATGGAGTCCTTGGCTTGCGGCCTCCCTGCCTTAAACCTTGCAACTGTAACTCTCATCACTGCTCTGCATGCAGAAATGACAAGAACTGACAGCAATTAATGGATGAAGAGTTCACGCGTTTCCTCGAGGTACTCAATGGCGCATTGAGAGGTATGAAGTCCTTATGTATTTTGCACTTGCAACAAGAGCCAGCCAATATATACAAGTGAACTAGAATGTGGCATGAAGAGTTCAGCGCATCCCTCGAAGGTACTCAGGTGGCTGCATGGCAGCTGGTAGCATGGGTGAATCCTTGGTGGCTTGTTTTTGCAATCTCACATAGACCAGCACGAATATCTATGAGAAACTAGATATGGTGAGAGTTTAAGCGCACCCCTCGGAAGTACCAAATGAGTGGCTGCATGGAAGGTTTGGATGTATGGACTTAGTTTGGGTATTTTGCAGTTGCTCACAAAATCTACATCGATCAACATAAATATTAAAAATGTAATCAGTAAACATAAGATGTAACGCAAAATTAGAATCATAATATAAAAAAGTGTAACCATTAAAAAATGACATTAAATGCAGCCCCAGTCTCATACCCTCAGTTACTCAAATCTAGGAACACTCCATTATTTCCTATTTTTCGACGACGTGTTTTCATGTCTGTCGCCATTCCACGAATGCTACACCCCCCGACTCCCCAAAAAATCGGGAGCCCTTCCCCCGACTCCCCAGGCTCGCGCTTTCGCTCCGCCAAATGCCGGATGTACGCAACTATCCTGAAATCAGGGTTGAGTAGCCCGGATTAGCTACTCAACCTTGGACTGCACAAAATTTTGAAATTAAAAAATACTCGCCGCCTGTTGATGATGATCGCAGCGGCGCCGTATAAGGGGTGGACAGTCGGTGGGGGGATAGTGGTGTGTCTGACACAACCACACAAATACACTCCCTGACCTCCCCACCACCAACCACCAACCGCAACATACACACCAACCCACACAAAAATACAATTTCTGTCTAAACTATGCATGTATGCTGATCGCGCGCCTTTACGTTGCCAACTTTTCAAAAATCATTTTGATGGAAACATGACATAACACATTTCCATGCCATCCATACATTCCATCCAATACTGATTTTTTTCCGTCCCATCCCAGTTCAACTTGCTAACATCGTATGTCATCAGGTATTCATACGAGGCCAAGCCGATTGCAAACGTGACTGAAACTAACAATATGACATGCATCCTCGTGCGCCCTCCCTTCATCCCTTGCCACATCTCCCCCCCCCCCTATTTACAGGTGATACTACTAGCTTCTGGAGGCAGGCTACAGGCGCACGTCAATTCCAGATCAACTTGCCATCGGACCGCAACTCCTCTGCACCCTCCCTCACCCTTCATACATCCCCCATCCCCCCCCCCCCCCCCTACGTGTTTTTCAGTTGTACTCAAGGGCCTGCTGGATGTGGCTTCAAGAGCCCCAAGTCAAGCTGATCCAGAAGCGAAGTAGTCGGACCTACTTGGAAACGTCAGTATGTCTTTGCGCCGCCAACCATGCCTTCCATAACAATTACTCCGACGCTGTTCTGAGATCAAACAAAACTATACCGGAGCGGGAGTGGTGTGCACCGATCTGTTGCCCAGAGTAAAATTCAAACTAGAGCACACTGGTCAAGTTCTGAGAAATGGCGTGGTGTGACTTGGATGTGCGTGTGTGTGAAGGGATGGTTGCACCAGAGTAAAATCAATTAGACAACACTTGGGTTAGGTGAGATATGGAGTGGTTTGAAGGCATGGTGCAGTGGGTGTGGGCTGACATGGTGAAGCATAGTGTTTAAGGTAACATGGTGGACAAGTTAAAAATCATCTAGAGCACACTTGGGTTAAGGTGAGATATGGATGGGTTTGAAGGACATGATGCAGTGGTGTGGGCTGACAATGGTGCAGCGGTTTGATGGACATGTGCACCAGAGAAAATAATCTAGAGCCACACTGGTACAGTGAGATATGCGTGGGTGTGGGCAACATGGTGAGTGGTGTGAAGGACATGGTGCAGTGGGTGTGGCTTCATGGTGCAGTGGTTGAAGGACATGTGCAGTGGGTTGCTTAACATGTGCAGTGGGTGTGATGGACATGGTGTCACCAAAACAGAGTTTATTAATCGTGTACCCTAGGAGTTAATCAAACTTAGATGCACACTTGCTCCCGTGATATATGGCGTGGTTGTGACTGACATGACCATGGGTTGAAAGACATGCGTGCACCCGAATTAAAAATCAATAGAGTTGCACTTGGTCAAGTGAATATGGTGATGGTGTGTGGGCTGACGTGGTGCAGTGCGTGTGAGGTGCAGTGGAGTCAGTGCAGTGGGTTGAAGAACATGTGCAACCAAACAGAGTCATGTAATCGTCTTGCACGTAGAGTAAACCACTATGCCACTTGGGTCAAAAAAGATGGCGTGGGTGTGTGATATGGTGCTGTAGGTGTGCATGACCTGGTTGCACCGAGTAGAATCCAACTAGAGCACACTTGGCCAAGGTGAGATGCTGAGTGGTGTGACTGATGGGTCGGTGCGGTGTGAAGGACATTGGTGGGTGTTGAAAGAATGTTTGCACAAGGAGCGTTTGTTTATATCATGGCTTCACAGAAGTAAAATCAAACTAGAGCACACTTGGTCAGGAGTTATGCTGGTGTGTGACTGATTGGTGCAGTGGTTGTGAAGGGACATGGTTTGCAGTGTCGTGAAGAGAACATTCGCACCGACAGAGTCATGTAATCTTGTTGCACAGAAAGTAAAGCCAAGCTAGACACTTGGTCCCAGCGTGAGATATTGTTGTGTGAACATGACCAGGGTGTGTGAAGATCTGGTGCACCAAAGTAAAATCCAAACTAGAGCACACTGGGCCAAGGTGAATGGATGGGGGTGACCATAGGGCATGGTTGAAGAGACATGTTGCACCAGGGAGAGTTTGTGTAATCATGTTGCACCCGCAGGTAAGCCAAGCTAGAGCCACTTGGGTCAAGTGAGTATGGGCGGGTGGACTGTGTGGGGATGTGCGGTCGTGTGTGAATAGGACACTGGGTGCAGTTGGTGTTGGCGGGTAATAGGCGATATCTTCTCT